>BPLR01006326.1:0-225670 GCA_021605095.1 Caerostris extrusa
ACTGCATTACTGCAATATAAATCAATAATGCACTTTTACATTTTGTATTCTGTTTCAGAATATTATTTTGATATAAAAATAATGGAAACACATTGTATTTGTAAACACACTAAATTTCTTTATTTTAAGAAGATGTTTTCATTCTTCTTTTACAAGAAAAGGAAAAACAAAATAAAAACAACAGGAAAAAGTATTCTTTTGCGCTTTTTCAAAAGAGCAAAAAGAATTCAACGATAAAAATAAAAGTGAATATCAAAACTTCCATATTTAGAAGAAACGTACGGTAGTATATGACATGAAAACAGAATTGAACAAAACATGTCAAAATACAGCACGACAAATATCTAAAAGAAACAATTTGGCACATTGATAGAGCTGAGTACACGAATTTTGATTTCCATTTATTTTCCTCGTCACATTAAAAAAGCGAACCTTACACTCAACACTTTCCGAAATATTAGCTGAAGCCCGGAAATTTCAAACTGCATTCCAAAACTATTAGACCTTGACTCCTGAAACATCTTCATCAAGGTCATGGTTAAATATGAGACATTGAGAGATAATAATAATCGTGTCGGATAGCAATTCCTTGGGCAATCTGAGGCAGACCTGCATGCGCCTCAGCCCCACAGAGCCGCTGGGTTCCTTTTCTTTTCTCTCTGCAGCTTCCGGTTTCTGTTGGTTTCCCTCTTTTTTCCGATTGTAATATCCCGGCTTTTGCTTCCAGCACAATGAACGGGCATTTCAATGGCCTCCATTTGCATGGTAATGATAGTTCATTCTTTAAGAGCCCCTCTGATTTGCAATTGTGTAGAAGTGCACAGAATTCAGGGTGGAAAAGAATAAATACACAAATTTAACACATTGATCCGTATTCCAAGTCTGATATGTATTACTACATGTAATGTCCAAAAAGTAAAGACCAATTTTTTGTTTTTGACCTCCTCCCTTATTTATTGTTCCAAATTTCTTCATCGCCTCAGTAATAATCTCCGAATGATCAGAAATGCATTTATACTATAACTTTTTTTCCAATCCCTCAATGCATGCTAAAAAGCTCATTCATGGTAGGGATGGCCTCTCAAAGCGCAGCGCCGATCTCTGAATTTCTCTCACACAGCTTTCCCGACTCTAAAACGGTGTCCCCGATATCTTTGATTTCTTGTGAAACAAACAGAAGTCGTACTAAAACGTGAATATTGGCGGTTAGATTCATATGGGTTTCACTTTTTTACAGAAAAAGCCACGAAGAATCAATGCAGTGTGAGCTGGCGCATTATCGTGATGCAAAAACCGCAGTTGTCTTTCCTAAGTGGAATAGGCTTTTGCAATACTTCCACGCAAACGACGCAAACTCTTTCAAATAATATTTATCGCTGAACAGTTTGGGCTGCACTTTGCAGCTGAAATTCATGCAAATGCACATAATCTTAAAAGTATACCGAAGGCTGAATGGTCTCCCCGTTGGTGAAAAAGATAATAAATAAAAACCAATATTCTATATGATGAAATGTATAATGCTACAAACAAAGAAAATCGGACACCAGTGTTGCAATCCTCGGAGTTTATTGTCGAGCGTCGGCCTACCGTGGACGCTGAGCGATACCGACTTCTTGAGGCCGGCTCGATGTCATGCCGTTGGTCGTGGCACCTCGTACCGCCCCGCATCTTCGGGCTTCACGCGTCGCTTATGACGAGAGAGCCGTTGTCCCCCATGTGGTGGCGGCCCCTGGTCTTCAGCGCAGCACGGGTTCGTCGCCCGAACAGAAAAGAACTCCCTCATTAATGGGAAGTCTGACATTGTTTCATTTAGTACAGGAGTGGCCAACTCAAATGATCTTCGGGCCCGGATATAAAATTATATATCACCTATTACATTTAGATCCACCATAGATATTTTTGGAGTGAAAAATTAAAGCATGATGAGCTATTATTAGTGTGTTTTATTGTTCTTATATGTGCTATTGCATATAATATAATAATAATTTTGAATCTGTCTCTCCCTGAAAGTTTAGTTGCAAGGATTAACTTTAAGCTTTATATTAGATAAAAATTCATTAAAAAAATCTATCGTAAAAAATTTTCTGCTTGCATGCAAACGAAACGTTTTAATTATATTTACAATTTAATCAACAAAAGTTTTTACGAAATAATAATCTAACCAGGGTTGGCCTAGCCAAACGATCTTTCGGGCCACTCCTTTGAAATGTAACATAACTGCATGAGTCGCACATGATAAAATTATATATCCCCCTATTAGATTTAGACCCACTACAGACATTTTTTGGAGTGAAATATGGAAACATGTAAGCATAGATAAAATAATAATAATGATACTAAACGCACATTGTAAAGAAATAGATAACACTCAACATGAACTACAAAAATATATATAAATATAAAAAAAAAAAAAAATGAAGACATTCAAAAATATTTATTTGATCAGTGAATGTGTTTCTCCGCTCTTTCACCTAGCTTTTGCAAATCGATTTCCATTTGGATATTTGGCCGTCGCAGTGGGTGTTGCAGGTGAGCGTCCGTTATGTTTGACCGTGTTTCGTGTTGGGTCCATTTCATTTTTGAAAAATACGATTCGCAGGTGTAAATTAAACCCAAAGCGCAAACAACTTTTTGTGCCAGATTTCTCAAATTGATCCCATGGATGCACACATAATGTATTTTTTAATACATTTGTTTTCACTACTTTGGCCATTATAAAATAAATATACTTTGCAAAAGTATGATACATCTCACGGGCCGAAAATTTTTCAAGGCGGGCTACATGCGGGTTGGCCACCACTGATTTAGTACGTTGTAAAACGAAAAACATTTCAAAAATTAGAATTAAATGTATGAATGATGATAACATCAAAATGCATTATTAATCCACAATAAGCTGAAAAAGAAAGAACGACAGGTACATCCCTCCCATTTGTTTATAAAAAAAACCATTCCCTGTAGGAATCATGAAAAGAAGGAAAAGAAGGCCGCAAATGAAGAGCGATCGCAGGCGCGGCATAAATCAGAGGATGCGGTTAGGAGGATCCTGGTTTCCTACAAATCAGAAAATAGCGAGTCCTTGTCCGCCATACATCTACGTCAGTGGCTAAGTGCGTCGGCCATCCATCACACTTTCAGCCTGCGCAAGAAACTCCATTTCTCGCAGGATCTGCAGATGATGACAAATGTTGCTGGCTTCTTTTTCTCTTTTCGTCTGCGTTTTGACACCTTTCGAACAGATTTCAGAGATACTGATTCCAAATGTTTTTTTTTTATTATTAATTATGGTGGTGTTGAAGTGTATCTAGAAAAACTTCACATTATTTAACGAATTTTAGGGTGCGGCTATTTAATAATTTTATTCTAAAAATAGATCAAATGAACCTCTTGATCCCCTCAGCCATATGTGTTTTTTTTAT
This sequence comes from Caerostris extrusa, assembly GCA_021605095.1. NCBI lineage: Eukaryota > Metazoa > Arthropoda > Arachnida > Araneae > Araneidae > Caerostris > Caerostris extrusa. The sequence goes on from BPLR01006326.1 coordinate 3,420, forward strand.
AATTAATAATGATTTTGTTATTTTTTGTAATTATAATTACTAGTATTAATAAATTTGAAATTTTTTAATAGAAATTTGATAATTTTTCGGCTTGATTTTTTTTTTTATTTATTATAATGAGAGCGAAAGCCTTATTTATTTTAAAAAGAAGGGGCCTGATGGCCGAATGATTGGCGCTCGGTACCACAGGTTTCGGGTTCGAGTCCCCGTGGTGTCATGGGGTGTCGGGGGTAGTGTTACTCCGTGTCCCTAGCTTATCTTCAAGCCATATGCACCTCCTGGGTAGTGCTGAGTGAGTAACGTCGGTGCAGCGCTTGCCTTAAGGCATAAAAGACAACTGTGTAAGTGTTTGCCAGCTGTATTAGAAAAAAAATGTAAAAAGAAAAATTATATTTCATAGGCAATTAACAAATAAACTGATACATTGTTGAAGAGTCCTCACTAAAAATTCTTTTCTAAATCTTTGAAAGGAAATGAAAAAAAAAAAGTCGTTCGTTCCATCTATCTAACATTCACTTTCTGAATCAGATAAAACTAGCAAATAAATAAATATTAAAAGGACAGCAAAAAAGAAAAGCGACTTCATCCTTCGCGAAAAGTACCTTTACAGAAACTTGCAAAAGAAACACGCCAGAAGAGGTTCACGGAAGATGTTCTAAGTAAAAAAAAGAAAACACTCGATTCTTGAAGAGAGAGAGAGAGAGAGCGATAAAGATCCCTTTTCGTGTCAAATCTTATTCCCATCTCTATTTAGCGCGGGCCCCACCCCACCTCCGAATAAGGTGAGGCCGTACAAAGGCGATGATAGCCCTCGAACGGAATGCTCTTCAGAAAAGTGTCTCGGAGAACACTCGGAGATGGAAAGGATTGAAAAAATGTTTTGTCTTTAAAGGGAAATCATCTGAAAGCATTCCACTCGATGTAATGATCCGTCCAGATGGCATTGGTTTTGTTAACTTGGAAGAATAATTAATTATTACGAAATTATACAGCAACAAAAATATTACTAATAAAGAAATATATTTATACAGCAGGAGTTGTTAATCTTTTTTTTTTTTTTTTTTTTTAACGAATCCCTTTTGCCAGTAAGACGATGGTACGAACCTAATTTTTAGGACGAACTTAACTTTTTAACCTAACTAGCCACGAACCTAACGATGCAACTAACCTACTTAACCACTTTTAGTGGCATAAAATCAAATAAAAGCAATTCAGTCACATTAAAAACTATTATTAAAGAATAAGATGCAATAATAACGAATGTATTTATTTTTTTGCAAATACATCATATGATAGTAAAATGCATTTTAACAAGGACAGTTCAAATTTTAGTATTAAAACTGGCCAATGTCAATACTAATAGTTGTCCTGCAAGAAACTGTTATGGGACAAAAATAAATAAATAAAATATGTGTGGGCCGAAGTTAAACTACACGCTGTGTGTTTGTGGTGGAAAAAGGAACATTTCAGGTATTCATCAAATCATATTAAAAATCTAATGCGTTAAGAGAATTTTTTATGGCAGTATGAAATAATTATTCATCATTTTCGTTGTTCTTTATTAATTGGAAAAAAAGCTTCGGCCAAACTAAGGATACAATTCAGTAAAACATAATTAATAATTCGTTTCCTTTCATTTGAAAACAGAGATGACCATTTTGTCTGTTTACTTAGATACGAGAATCTAAATCTTTATAACAGTCAGATTCAAATCTGAATAAGAACATTGTTTTGCACTAAATTCATTGTGAAGCAAATTAAAACAACCCAAGCAATTGACGATTACAGCGCGTTGGAGCAATCCTTATTCTGATGAAATCGATCACTTCTTGCTCTATCCATATAAGCAACGTACGTACATAGATGCGCAAAATAGCGCCATCCATTTCCGTAACGAAAAAGTGTGTCGAACAAGCTGTCTTGACTCCCATATAAAATATTTTACCTCAATGACAATCTGTTATTTCAGAAATATTAGCACCGCTTTTGTAAATCGCTGCATGCATTTGTATCGGATGGATTGAGATGAGATTTCGTAAGGAGTCTGTGAGAATACAGACAGAACTGCTTTTTTTTCTATCCACGCTCAAGGGCCATTTGAAGCACAAGCTCAATAACCCATGCTACAGAGGCAGAACGATGATAAACTCACCATCTATCTTCGTCCACGTTATTCTGGGTTTGGGATGTCCCCGCACCTCGCAGTCCAGGCTGACCCGGCCTTCCAGACCGACGGAGGCGTCCTGGGGTTCCTTCAACCACTTGGGAGGAGCTGCAAAGAGAAGGTGGTTAGGACACTGCTTTATGCAATTTGCATTCCAATTATGCAATTGAAATACATTTCTCACATTGAACAACAAAGCATAAATTACTATTATTTTCGATTGCTGGCCGCTTTGAGCTAAGTCATTCATTACTAGAATGACTAGCACATCTAGGATGTACCATGGAGAGGGAAGGTTGCAGAACTGCACTCGCATTGTGACGCGCCACATTTTCACGAATACGGCATAGGGTAGTTTACACCCCTCTTCTCACCTCGGCGCATTCGACGAAAAACTTTCTGGCTTACAGATCTTAACCCTTTGCACTCGAAGTTTTTTTTTTATTCGTATTACCAGCAGCTCGAAGCGATTTTAGTGAAAAGATCATATTCACATGCAAGTTCGATATACGCATTAAAACGCATTAGTTATATTGTTATTTGCATTGTCTCCGTAGCGGAGCCCTCGAGCTTGAAGACCCATTTTAAATGACTCCGCCCGGAGCCCTCGAGTGCAAAGGGTTAAGTAGCATTTACTTCGTCATAACTTGCCGAATTTCTTACGAGGCATTTTTATTTGGTAAGGCCATTATCCATACACTGACACGTTTCTGTTTAAGAAAGAATTAAATATTGAATTCAGTTGCTCTTTAATGTATCCAATAAGGTTAGTTTTCAGTAGTTTCGGGAAGATCTTAAAATAAATTTTTGTAAACAATTTAAGAAGCTACTTTTGCTGAATTTAAATTGTCGAAATAATTAAATGACACGAATTAAAAAAAGAAATGTAGTACGTTCTGGATCACAAAAATTAAAAGGACCCATATGAAAAACAGAATCTAGCATATGCATCGTAAAATTGATTTTCACTAGATAATAAGATCACACGTGGTAAAACATTAGCCACTCAGAAGACAGACGTTTTGTGACGTTGCGATTTTATTATCTGGTGGGATCCCAGCCTAAAAGGGAAAAAAATCTTACTGTATTAGCAATACAATAATCGGCTCTATTATAAAAACTTATTCAAATCTTATTTAAAAAAATGTAAAACAACTCACTCGAAAATAATATTTCAATGTTTTTCAAATCTAACTTTTTTTTGTGTAGAAAGTTGCTTCACTTATTTTCTGTTCAACTCGTCCCGCATTTTATGGAGTGACCACAGTGTGCATTGTTAAAATGGTTATAGTTATTAGAATGATAGTAAAAAATATTTTTATAAAAATAAAATTAAGATAATAATAAGTAATTTTAAATATAGTATATGAAGAACATACATTTCTATCAAACTAATAAATATAATTATTAATTTCCCCATAAATAGGTAATATTTTCAATTTCAATAATATGAGTCCTCCGTATTTATTTAAAATAATATTTTTCTCATGTTCGTTCTAAGCATTCATTACTCATCATCATCATCAATAGCACGACAGCCCAGGGTGGGTCCAGGTTTTCCTTTGAAGAGATTTCCATGCATTTCTCTGGGTGACAAGGGTCCTCCAATTCTTAACCTTTAATACAGCGCAATCTTTTCCAACTGCGTTCTATCCATCGCAACCTGGGTCGTCCTCTTCCTCTTTGTCCCTGTGGCTTTGCCAAAAACGAGCCTTTTCTACAGGATTTAAATCATTCACTCTAAATATATGAGCAGCCCAGTTTAATCTATGGATCTTAATAAATTAAATTTTATAATATCTGGGTCTTTATATTTCTGCGTTGTGCCGTCTTCACCAACAATCGCTTTCCTCAACACCTCCAAGAATAGCCCTTCAAATCTTAGCCCCTCAAATAGACCCAGATGGGCCTCATTATATCTTGCCAAAGTCCAAGTTTCAGAGCCATAGTCTAAAAGATCTAATAAGAGTTTTAAAGAACTAGAATTTAGCTGTTCTGTTTATGAACTATGGTTTAAACAGATTTCTTAACCCATAAAAAAGACTTGTTGGCAGGCACAATTCTGTTTTTTATTTCAGGTAAGATAATTCCTAACTGTAAAATATAAATAATTCTAGATAACCTTTTTTTTTTAATTATTATTTATTTCAATAATAATACATTTTCACTTTATTTTATTTAAACCGATTTTTATGACATATAATTGAAGGTAAATTAAAATATTTTTATATGAGAGGGTAAATATATATATATATTTATTTATATTTAATTTTATAAACATTTATTTCTATAAATATATATAATTTTAAAAAATATAATTTTTCTTTTCATTTAAGTAAATCACAGAAAACGAAATTTCTCAGAACTGCGTGTCAGGACAGAAATATCTATTTTCATCTGTTTTTCAGACCTTTAAATTAATTATCACGTAACTTTCCTGTCACAACAGGAAAGTGGCCCAGTCACAAAGAAGTGATGGGAAGTCGGTTCATCAGCCGACAGTTGTCACCCTTAGGGCAATCTTGAACTGCTCGACGCAAAGCAGGAAATGAATAATAACGACGAAAATGTTTCTTCCATCACAGCGGAAAACTCGACACTCTCAAATCCGGTGGGAAAAAAAGAAGATAAAAACGGTTCTCCAAATGAATGGTACTTAAATAATAGCTCTGAATTATGGTGAAAGTTCAGTAATCATAATTTAGTTAAGTTATTTATTTCATTATGCTTAATGAGTTTTAAAAATATTACTTTGATACTTGACAGTTGGATACTGTATAAATTGTTTATTTTTGAACTAAGGACAGAATTTATATATATATACTAGCAGAACCCGGCATACGTTGTCCGACCAAAAAAAAAAAAAAAAATGCATTGTACAAAATGACATATCTTGACTATATTCTCCATGTTCCATTATAGGTGCACATTTTCATGGACATCGTTTGAACGGTCTATGAGATAAAATGCTGCAGCATCCTCTGGTGGCATGCAACACTAAAGTGGAGAGCGCGAACCTATTTGCCATACTCGAAATACATATTATGATCTATTTTCATAGCGATGGGTTGAACGGTATTGAAGTGAATAGACTGCAGCACCTTCTGGTGGCGACTTATAAAAAAGGGGGATAGCATAAAAACATTCTCTACATCTTGTCAAACACACATAAAAAAATTTCATCAAAATTGGTTAAGCCTTTTTAGGGAGAAATTCAGTGACAAACACACACACAAAAAAAATGACTAAAACTAAACAGCTATATATATATATATATACATATGATAAAGTGATATAAACTCGACTCATTTGACATTTTTTTGAATGTTGAATGTTAATTGCTTATAATTATATTTCTTGTCACAAAAAAACATTTTCCAGATGGGCATGGTTGGTCTAATTTGGCAAATATATATAATTTGTAAATAAAGATCAAACAAAATATTCATATTCAAATCCGTTGAAAAAGAGAAAGTGATAAAAATTATTCTCTCAATAAATGCTACTTAAATGGATTCATATGTTATAGTATCACTAATAATCTTGAATAGTAGAAAAATGTATTTCGCAAGTGATATTTCTCTCGCTCAGTATTTCATCATATTTCATTGAATGTTACAACATCATGAAACCTTTTCTTAAAATGAATAGGAAGATAAGCAGCGAAGAAGAAACACTCTGGAGTCTTCACATTTCTAAAAGCAACGACTGCAAAAGAACGCCGCCAGCGGTTTGTAGCCGGGCCTCTTGCAAGCGAGCTGCGCCCGTTACACATCAAGCCGCAAGATAGTCTGATATCATTACTGCAGTTATTTTTTTCTAATAAGATGTCCAATATTGAAGAAGAAGAATAAAAAAACGGCAGTGACGAGAAATTATCTTTCTGATTTGTGCACTAAAAAGTCGGAGCTGTTACTCAATATATCATAGCTGAATTTCTGAAAATAGAGCTTTGACATTTGTATTGATCATCAAAGTTGCTTCTGGCCATGATCTTTAGACATATTTCTCACGTATAATTGAGTTCACCATAAAACAACGTGTATTTATTTATTGACTCATTAATGATTCACAATATAATCAAACACATATAAATATTTCATGTGTTATGAAACATTCATTTTTATTCTTTTTGACGAGTTCTTCTTCAATGAATTAATATTAACAACCATTTTCATAACCCAAAATAGAATCTTGATATTTTGAGGGGGGATCATCAAAGTTATTTCTGGTCATGATCTGTTTATTTAGATGCTAAAATACAAAACAGACAAGGAATTGTTACAAAAACTTATAAAAATGCGCAAAATAACTTTTTGAGAATTTTGTAGACGATGATCTAATATACCAATGTCTTATGTATATCTAAGTGGAGCTCATCGCAAAACAACGTGGATTCATTTAATGACTCATTAACGGCAAAAAGTTAATAACTCACAAGATAATCAAACACGTATAAATATTTCTTACGTCAAGAAACATACATTTTATTCTTTCTCGAGTTCTTCTCCGATGACAAATTTATATTAGAAATAATTTTCATAATCCAATTTCTGTTTTGTTGTTGTTGTTTCTTATCCCACTTGATAGACAGCAGCATCAGTCCACGAACCCGTAATCCAGTTTCTTTATTTTATATCGAGAGCTTGCGTTCTATTTACCTTATGCGAACTATGAAAATCCTCACGATGGGCGATGTGGGAAGGACAATGCTCCGAAGGAAAGCATTGTCAGCATTTGCGTGTATTATGGAAGAAAATCCATAAAACTCACAACACGTAGCCTGAAAAGTTCAGCACGTTGTCATAACCGGAATCTAGTCTCTTCGTTTCTGAAAGCAGTGACTACAATGGATATCACCAGTAGATGTGAAACTGCACCCTGATGGCCAATTGGCTGGTCTGGCCTTTTTCGTCCACAGACTTCAGGTTCAAATCCTGGCGGTGGCATGAGTGCTTGTTTGTGGTTGGGAATCCACGTTAAACTGTAGGTCCTGACCTGTTTAGCCCAATATGTGCATAAAATGACAGTAGAGCGATAAACAAAACTAACTTGTACTCTACAGCGATATGCTTTTGAACACAGTATGAGATGCACAGCATATTTGATATTAACATTGTTTTGTAGCTTTCACTTGGAAGATAATTAGATCTTAACATTTTATTCCTAACTCTTTTCTGAGTTAATTTAACTGGAATTATCTTTATCCATTCAATTGTTTAGCTCAGCTTGCATACACAATTGTATCCATGTGCAATACCGGTCAACATATATAAATAAATAAATTCCATAGTAGATTATTCTATACATATACTAAACTTAAAAGAAGGATAATTTCATAGAATCATCTACTAAGCTTAATCATCAGTACATCTCTTGTTGAAAATAAATAGAGTACAGGTTTATTTAATGAAATGTCAAGTATTTGATAAATTTATATTGACTGAAATTCAGAGGCTGGTGCAAGAATGTGAAAGTCTGAACGTCGACGAATTTTCTCGGCGGGAAAAAAAAATATTGGAAAAATTCTAGGAAATCAATCAAATGTGAAAGTTCATCGCCCTTTCCAAACTTCACATGAAGACGAAGAAGAAAAAAAAAGAACATCTTTGCTCATAAAAATTTTATTGAAAAAAAAGTAAGGGAAAGAAAAACCTCTCATAATTGCAAGAACTTCCAGACAGGGTTTTATGCTCCGAAGGTATTTCAAAGAACAATCTTTGGCGAGATCCAATTTCTCGGGCATCAACACTTCTTGTTGGTGTTATTAGGTCTTAATTCCTGAGCACACCCCAATTTGGACACCGGAAAACGAAGATTAAAGGAGCAATTCCCTCCCTCGCCTTATTGGCCGGGGCGCGCGGATTTGCTGCTACGATTGGTTAAGAACACGAGGGAGCTCTCATGTAGTACAACGGCATTTATTTTTTTTCACTGACTGCAGTTTCGGTACTATTCAATGAAGAGTAGATTCAACTAGATTCTTTTAAAAATAGTACCCTATTATTAAAAAAAAAAAGGCTGAAATCACAATCTTAAAAATGTTAATGACGCATTGAACTTGGGTATACGACGTTAATCTACAGGAAACAACCAAATAATCGAAAGTATTAAAAAAACTATAAAAATTAATAAATTTTACAGTTAAAACTTAAAAAAAAAGAAAATAATTTTTAGATTATATAATGTTAATTCTCATTTAAACTTTTGTGTGCCCATTTTCAATATCCAAATGAATCAAAATAATACGTTAAGTAAATTTTCAAACTTTAAAATTTAACTTTTATAAATTATAGCATAATTGTAGTACATTAATAAATAGGTTTAATTGACTATCATCCATCTGAATTTGTAATTCTCTTAATCTATCTAACAGGACGTAAACCTTATGAATTTTCCGTGAGAAATAAAGCGAAAGTGATTCATCCGTTGCTATGAAATCAATATTTGTATTGGTATGTTATAATACATGGATGGAATTGTATAAGATAATTGAAACACTGCTCAGTACCAAAATGCATAAATGTAAAAGTGGTCGATGAAATACGGGCATCCATGAAAATTGACCAAGTTTTATCTTTTCTGACTCTGTTCCTTATTTCAACCTGACAGGACCATCAGATATGCCGTTTACTAAAAAACTGTCCAAAAACACTTCCCCTCATGATGTCTAGAAAATGTGAAGGCATCTGGTCATTCGGTGTGTTTGGGCTTTGTTGGGGGTGGTGCCTTTAGTGGTGACCTCCATTTGGAGAAGATTTTGCAGCACGCGAGTCCTATCGCGCCTTCCTGCCTCTTCCTTCCCCTCCCCACTACTGGCATTTCTACTAAATCATTCCGAAATGAGTATTGAATATTTATGAAACCGAAAATCGAAAGAGGAGGCAGCATATTCTTAGAGGATTTCAAGAAAACCCCTCCGATAGCTTCAGCTTCAAATCGCGATCAATCACCCTAATGGAATAGCTTTTGCACGATACTAAATCATTGACAAGTTAGGGCACCTACGAAGGATGCTCCTTGCTATTGATTCATATTAAAACGAACTTTAATTACAATAAAATACAGAGTGTCCATAAACTGTTTGACAAGTATGAAAGTACTCAACAAGGCGGGCACTATGTACTATGAAACATAGGTTCGCATTGTACGCTGAGATTCAGAAAAAAATAGGCACACTGTCTTGAAGACTCCTGGTTTCGTGTTTATATTGTTTTCACTACAACAATTCTCGAAACGGAATGTACAGATAGCTGTCGCCGAGTGGCTAGCGCTCTGGTATCACATGTTTCGGGTTCGAGTCCCGGCGGACCCATGGATGTTTGTAGTGATTCGGACTCCCTTTAAACCTTAGGCGCCCGTCTAATAGGATCGTACAGCGTTGTGGGGGCAGTGCGACTCGCGTCCGCCGCCTATCTTCAAGCTACACGTGCTCCTGGGCAGTACTAAATGAACAACAGCGGTGCAGCCCTTGCTCATGGCATAAAGATTAACTGTATTGCCAGATGTATTAGAACAACAACATATTGTTCACCTTTATAGATACCATCACCCTTCTTATTTTGGTAAAATAACTTATGAAAGACCTGTACGTGTAGAGATACAACATGTAACTAATAAAGTGTAGCATAAATTCCAAATAAATATTAAAAAACATAAGAATATTTGTCTTGAGATGAAAAAAATTATCTAAAGTTCATAAAAAATTCAATTAAAAATAATGAATTAAAATTTATTTATTCTAAATTTAAAAAAAAAAAATTATTTAGGACGAGAAATTTATTTACGTGAATCATTTAGTATATTATACATACACGTGTATGTATTTATGTATATTTATTCAAATGTAAAAACAAATTTATATTCAAACTATGTAATGAAGATTTCATTAATCATTTGTGAAATATTAATAAATTTTTTTTAATTAAGTTATTTCAAAATATGAATTTTCGCAATTAAAATTTTTAACCTTTTTTCGCAGTTAAAATTAAATTATGTGGTAATTGTTTCTTTTATATGAGTATTAATCTAAATATTTTGATTTAGATTAATACTCATATAAAAATTCATTTAGAATAGACTAGATGCATAAGCTATAGCAGGATGGCAACATGTGTATTTCTATGTGGAATTTCTATAGTATCCATTGAATCTTCATATGCAGTTTTCCCCCAATTTAACTGCTGATAGGATGATAAATGTATTGAATAATTATAGAAATTAATACATTTTGCAGTTAAAACTTAAAAATAGGAAATAATTTTAGATTATATAGTTCCAATTCTCATTTACACTTTTGTGTGACCATTTTCATTATTCAAATGAATAAAAATAACACTTTATGTAAATTTTTCAAAATTTGCAATTATACTATTATGAAATATAACATAATTGTAGTACATTAAATAAATATGTTTAATTGACTATGATCCATTTAAAATTGCATATAAAATTAGATGAATAAAATCGTAATTTGAATTTTTATAATAAATAAAAAGTATTTGAGGAAATTCATTTAAAAATATTTAAACTTATTTGCTTTTGAATACTTGCTATATTATTCAAAAAGCAAATATTTATTATGTTATATAGGGTAATGATAATTTCAACTAAATTGTGAAAAACAAAATTAAAAGAATATTAAATTGTAGTATGTTAAAATAAATCCTTTTTCAAAACCGGCCTTAACATAATTTATGATGTATATGATTTCGTTCCTATAGCACGTGTCTTAAATTCAAGTGGGTGTTTTCTGGCGAAAAGTAACACAAAAGAAAAATAAGGTTAATAAATTTCGCAACGTTTCGTAGACGAATGAAGAGATCCGATTTCCGTAACAGTTTCTCTCGAATTTCTTCTTTCATTTAAGCCCACGCGACATCTTAAGACAAATTACATTTTTAAAATAAATTTTCTGAAATGCATTATGAAATGTGTATCAAAATTCAATATATCTTTTTTAAACAGATGAAAAGAAACAAATTAAAAAACTGGCTACATATCCTACTTGTTTTTGTAACTAAATAATCAATCACCAAAAAAAAGTTAAATGTATAAAATGTATTTTTCACTTATATTACATGAAATTAATAATAAAATCTTGTAAACAAAATGAAAGAATTTGAAATATAATGTATAAGTTATGATGAATGATTACGCAATAAAATATAAGATTTATATAAAAGATTATATTCTTTTACAAAGACTGTATTAATTAGAATGATATAATTAAATATATAACAGTGAAATCAGTAAATCTATAAAATTGTAATAAATATTGGAAATAATTAATGCATTTTTGTTAAGCATGGTTGTTCACTTCTGTATGTCACGGACGGGGCACCGAGGGGAGGATATTACGGGAGAAAGATACGTTGCCCCAATCCCCATCGAGTTGCCTGGTTTCTAAGATCTGTGACAGCAATGGATTTGAGACAACCCATCCAACGTTTGCGTGTAGTATGAGAAAAAAACACTGAAAACTCTGATCATTTAGTTTAAAATATCAATACGTTGCCCCAATCTCCATCGAGTTGCCTCGTTTCTAAGATCTGTGACAGCAATAGATTTGAACATAGGGCCTACTGGCCAAGTGGCTAGCTCTTGGTGCCACAGGTTAGAGTTCGAGTCCCGGCGATTTCATGGATGTTTGCAGTGGTTCGGAATCCACTTTAAACCGTAATTCCCGGTCTAATAGCATCGTAGAGTGTTGTGGGGACAGTGTTACTCACGTCCGTAGCCTATTTTCAAGCTGCACTTGTCCTCCGGGTAGTGCTCAATGAGTAACAGCGGTGCAGCTCTTGCTTATGGCATATATTCAAAATTCGTATCAACATTCAATAAGATGGAACTATTTATATAATACAAAAAAATTATTTGATACAAATTAAATTAATTTTATACAGTTAATCTAAAAAGAAATTTTCATTATAAAAAACGATCGAATAAATTGTATTCTCGAACTCTATTTGCAAATGCTTTTTTTTTGTTTTTTGAATGATTTATGCAGTTGTCATTTGAAATATTTGCCATTACTGCATTATAACAACAAATCGTATGATCCTGATAGCGAATGCGTAGTCATTACAAAACAGATAATTAATCTGTTATCTTTTAGGTTAAAAACTGAATCAACTCAAACAGGGTGTGCTTATCGGTCATTTGTGGAGTACAAATATTCGATAACAGTCACCGAAAAACAATGCTTCGTGCGATTGCTTTTTCACAACATTTCATTTCATCAATGATAATAAAAAAAAAAAAACGTTTTGCAATAAAGGCAAAAGTGTAAAGATAAAGCTAAAACCAAATTTCAAAAATAAGTTAGAATCAATGAGTAAATTTACAAGAAAAAATTTTGGGGGGAAAAAAAAGTAAAAAATAAACAAGCGACATTTAAGCAAAATGGAGTTTTAAAAAACAGGCATAAATTTTTCGGAGAATTTTTATTTTATTATTTTATAATCCCATGCAGGAAACTTTTAATTCGGCTCCCTACACCACGGTTTCCTTCTAAGACGACTAAAAAACCGGGAATAAATCTTTGTATAATATTTTTGTACTTTTTTTCCCTAGAAATATTGATTTTGAATTCATTCAAAGAGTTTTTTTTCAGCTATATATTCTAGATGACTCTAAAGTGCACTGATTATGTATGCGCTCTTGGATCTATACAGAAAAAAATAATAATAACAACAACAATAATAATATTCATCATCATCATCAATAGCACGACAGCCCAGAGTGGGCCCAAGGTCTTTCCTTTGAAGCGATTTCCATGCATTCCTCCGGGTGACAAGGGTCCTCCAATTCTTAACCCCTAGTATAGAATCTTTCTCAACTGCGTCTACACATCGCAACTTAGTCCTCTTTGTCCCTGTGGTTTTGCCAAAATGAGCCTTTTACAGGGTTTAAATCATTCATTCTAAATACAGGAGCAGCCCAGTTTAAATCTATTGTTCTAATCATATTTTATAATATCTGTGTCCTTATAGCATTTATAGATTTCTGCGTCTTCTCCAGCAACTACTTTCCTAAAACCTATAAGGATAGCCCTTAAAATCTTCCGCTCAAATAGACCCAAATGGGCTTCATCAGATCTTGCCAAAGTCCAAGGTTCAGAGCCATAAACCAAAATAGGTCTAATAAGGGTTTTATACAGCAAGAATTAAGTTTTCTGCTTATGAATAATAATATTAATGAAATAAAAAATAAACAAATAAAATAGATATATGAATGTAGGGTGAATACACGTGAAATATTTCTGAAACATTTCTATCAGAAAATAAAAAAAAATGATTAATGCGTAGAAGACATTTCAACTAAATGTAAATAAAAAAATACTAGTTTCAGATCTTATTACTTAATGATTAGTTACACATTTTTATTAATATGACAAAAAAAGTGGTTTTTAATACAATGTATTCATTCGCTAGTGATTTAAAATTTTCTTCATCTAAAATTAATTTTCATTTGATACTTTTTGGAATATAAATCTATTTTTCTTAGCCATTTCTGGAATTTTTAGGTATTTTACTGTTTTTTATGTATTTATTATTATTATTTACATGGAATATTTAAAATTTTGGCTTAAAAATTCTTCCGTGGAAGGGGGAGGGATGCCTTTTCTTTTAAAAAAATCTACATGAAAAAAAAATGCATAAGGCATCAGATTAATAACTCAAATTAAGAAACAATGATGTTGAAAAATATGATATCAATGGGAAAAAATCAAAATATATCATATATAACATCTAATCATATATATCATTTGGAAATTCTGATGTTTAGCAAAAATTTGAGGTCCTAGTTTATAAGAATATCGTTCAAGGAAATTATTTTTACACAAATAAATCACTTCAAAAATTAGTAAATGATTTTAACTGATATTATTAGAAGGTTTTTCCGCACTATTTATAACTGATATTCAATTTTTGATTCCATTTCTCAACTTGTATGTGTTTATTTAACACAGAATGCACACCAAACAAGCAGATTTCAGTAAGGTGGACATAATATAAAGGCAGACAATAAATTACTCTAGCAGCAGGAAAGCCACGTATCCCAGTTTTCTAACCCATTTTCAGTATCAAAATATTGAGAATAATAGTTTTGTAGTTTTTAAGCAAGAAAGAAGTCCGAAAATATGTAACATAGTTTAGGAGAAATAATTAAAATCGTAAATATATATTTATATGTCTCGTTTGTTAGTATTTTAATAAAACAATCCCTTTCACAGCAATGCAGCTTAATAAATAGCATGCTTCATTTTATGTTATATTTCATTATGATACACATATTGACACACATTTCGTTGAAGGTTTGCATATATATACTATATCTGTTTATGTGTGTAGATTGATTCAAATGGGTTAAAAAGTATTGAAGCAATCGTAAAAAAAAAAAAAAAAAAAAAGAGCCTTGATTATTTTGATGAACAAACGTAACATTTGTCTCTTAACTATTACACTGACAAAAACCGAAACAAACCATGCCAACCCTACCCCAGATGAGTAAGATACTTAAACCACCCAGTTGGGTAGTTATAAGAAAAACAGCACTGGTAGGTTCTTAACCCACAAAAAGAGACAACTTCCCATCATTAACACTTTCCAGTTATAGAAGAACGTAGTACAGAAAATAAAAAAAAGGCCATCATTTTTCTCCTGAAATAACGACGTGAAAATGTAAGAGAAGCGTAATCAGTTTTCGCTCAGGCCGCTCCTTCCATAATTCAAGGCTGGTAATGTCGCGTATTTATTTGTAGGCCATTTTTCTGGCTTCCGTTATCCGATCAGTTTCGAGGAAGGAAGAAGCCTTGATGTAAAAAATGGGACGTCGTGAGGATGATGGAAAGTACGGCAGCTGCTGGGAGAAGATGGGGACAGTTTTTTTTTTTTTTGTTGTTGGTCACCATGGTAGAGTGGGAGGACATATTTCTAACACTTGTAATCGCCTGTCGTGCCTTCCGATTTAATAACGTTACGTTCCTCTCTAATTTTAAAATATAAGTCTTCCCATACCCCCTTTTTAAATTGTTTGCGGATCATTGGATAATTATTACATATTTATGTGGCGTTCTTCAATAAAAGTCTTTATTGCATTAAAGAAATAAAGGAATGCACTACTCAAAGTCAATAGTGTCTATCGCTAGATACTTCTTCTTCCCATCTCTCTGGCAAAAGACGATTTATTCATTGAAAGAAAGATTAGTTTTACGAAATTGTCGAGGAATCAAACAAATTTTCGATTTCTTTAAAAAGTGCTGCTCAAACAAGGCATGCGCCAACGTTCGAAACAAGTAACCATCCATAATATGAATATCTGGAACGTTTACAAAGAATCTTCGACTTGCTTTTTGCAATAAGAGACCGACCATTGCCATGTTGAAAAAAAGACTTCTTCGTGCCTTTCTCTAAACTCTGGCCATTTTTCTGTCAAGGGTTGGCTGAAACGCATCCATCGCAATCGATAAAGTTAATCGGTAATTGTTTCACCAGGTTTTAGACTCTTGGTCGTCTGGATCCAGTGCATTTGAGTGAATTAAATCACTTTTGATAAGTTTCCTAACTAGTGCGTTGTCAGTGTACAGTTCCACAAGAATTCGCTGCGCATCCGTTGCACTTTTCTTTCAATTCAAACAGAAAAGTAAAACTTGCCACAAATATTCTATTTTCGTTGCAACATTTGACATGTTCGAAGCTTAAAAAAAAACAGTAATGTTCCTACTTCAACTAAATGGCACCTGTTAAACATCAAAGCCTAATGACAGTCATTTGACATGAGATATCAGTCAAACTGATTCATCTGGTAATAATACAAGTTGCACCATCAGTTCAAAAAGAAAAAAAAAAAACACTACGAGTTGAATTAAAGTTAGAAAATGACAATTAGGTTCCCGAAAACAGCTATATGAACAGTTTATTGAAAAGAGTATACGAACTTTTATTGAAAAATATACAAAACTGTTTATTGAAAAAAAAAAAGAACTATGTTTGAAAAATATAAAAACTAAGAAACAAATTTTAGAAAAGAAAAAGGAATACAAACAGGCTCCTATAAAAACAAAACTACAAAAAGAAGTAGACAATTTTTCGCGGATTTCCATTTTCAAAACCCAAAATTTTCGTCGTTTTGGAAAAATAATTTGCTTGAATGCCCACTTTTGTTGATCTCATTTTCATAAATGTTTCAAACAATTTAAGTGAATAATATTCATGCTTATAAATGAATAACAAAACATAACATGTTTCGAAGCAATTTAAATGGTCTAACTTTACTCCAAGAATATTTAAAAATAAAAAAAATCTTATAACTCATTAATAAATCCATTTAAATTTTGAGATCTAAAATTGAATGCCCTGCATCACATGTGAGGACACAATTGGACAACATTTAAGAGAAACCTATCGAAACTCAAAGGGGACATTCAAACATTTGGGGTCTCCACTAACTCGCTTATTGAAATTAAAGAAAAGAAAAGAAAATGTTATTCGTCTTTTTTTTTTTTAATGTATATTAAATTTCTTCTGTATTGCACTAGTAAATTTTAAATTTTGGTTTTGGAAAGCAAATTCAGAATTGAGGAATTAATTACTCCAAATGCATGACACTTCGTACAACATAGTTATCTTTATTGAAAGATGTAACAAACACCTCGGATATCGATTCAAAATGAGATATTTTTGTAATAGGATTAGCATGCTTATTAATATGTTTCATGGTTTGATTAATATGGTTTACGTTTATTAAGTTCTTTATTTTTATTTTATTTTTAGGCAATATTTTTTTATGTAACATATCACTCAATAAGTCTCCGGTCTAGCTAAGAAAAACAAATTTTTTTTTTTTTTAGAAATTCGGCTTTATTCGTCAACATACTCTCCTTCAAGAGTGATACATTCATTCCAACTCTCCTCTAACTTTCCGATGCCTTTTTTGTAAAACGATTTATCTTTGCTCTCAAAACTGGCCGCAGTTTCGGCAACCACTTCTTCAATTGAGCCAAATGCGAGCAAACGCGGCACCCATTTCGAAAACCACTTAAGCATGCTCAAATTTTCGTGTAAAATTGTAAGTAAACTACCTTCTGACATCTTTAAGGTGTCAACTATCTCGTGTAATTTCACTTTAAAGTCTTTCTATTTCGTGAACTTTTGTTTTATGTTTTCAGCAACAATTGCCGATTTTGGACGATCAATGTGTTCAGCATCATTAGCTTTGTCCGACCGCCTTTAAATTCAGCATACCAGTTAATAATAGTTGATTTCTCTGGTGTAGAGTCTCCATAACGCTCATCAAGTCATTGTTTGGCTTCAGCATTTTTCCCATCAAAAAACAATATTTGATCAACACATGAAATTATTTTTTATCCATTGTTTAAAAAATGACAAAACTGGGGTCACTCAAACCACTGTCACCTGTAAACTAATTATCAGAATGCCATGATATTTTGACACGTAACGTTTGAAGGATGCTACTATCCAAAAATCATACGCGTCTGTCAACAGTGTTGCCATACATGTGTCAGATCGGAGACTTATTTAGTGATGTGTTCAATGACCTACATAATTTTCATTTACGGAGAGATTTAAAAATGAATTTTTACTGTCATCTTTAATAGGAAAAAAGTCACAAAATGATGAATAAAGAAGGGTTTTTTATATATATATATATATATATAAAACAATGAAAACGTTTCTTACAAAGAGCTTTAATCTCATATTTCATTCAGTATTTTAAAATCATGCATTTTCTTTTTGTTTGAAGACAACAATGGCATATTAGCTTCTGTTCGAAACTCAATGGCATCTATCAGTGTCCAGATAAAGGCGATCTTGACACAAGAAATTGCGATTCGGAACTATCGTAAAGGAAAACAAAAAGCCATGACACGGTTGAAAAAACTCGAAATTGAAACTTCCCACCAACCTGCAGGGGGAGGAGGGATTTCAGAAAAATGCGACAATGTAATATCTTTCGTCTCGATGACATCATTAAACGAAGTCACGTGATTTCTGTTCTGGCACTCTGCCAAAATCTTCGGGTGGATAGAGTGGATCAGATCGGTAGAGTTCCGCCAAGTTCTTTGGTTCATCTCAGCCTTGGCGAGGAAATGATGAAGGATAAACAAACGGTTTATTTTCGATTCAATTACGTTTCAGATTTAAATGAAGTATTATTTTTAATTTTATTAAGAACAAAGATAATTCAATGATGTGTAATTAATGTGAAAATGTTACGTAAAGTGTAGAATGTTATCAAATATAATTTAATTGAAATACTTAAATTGATTTCTATTAGAATTTTTTTTTTTTTTTTTTTTTTTTTAAGATTTAATTATAAACGCTTTTTATAATAGCACTTTTACAGTAAAAAAATTCAAATATATTTATGTAAATAGAAAAAAAAGTGACTATAAATATAAAATTCACAGAACAAATTTAAGAAACTTAAATTTTAAATCTATTATTTAATTTCATAAAAAACTAAAAGGAAATATTTGAGGCATTTTTTATTATGGGGCAGCATTTATTTGGTAATAAATATCACTGACTTGGTTGAAAAATTATACACTGAAATGTTTAGCATCGGAAAAGCTATTTATCAAAGAATATAATCATAATTTTTTAGAATATACTCAGAATATATTAATTTTTTAACGTAAAGTTCAGAATTTGCTTGTTATTTTTGTAATATATTGTGAGATTTTCATTCGGTTGACAAAATATTTTTATTGAATTATAACTTATTATATTAATTAATCGGCTAACTTTTCATTATTCTCTTAAATGATAAAAATGTGTTATTTTTTTTTTTATTTATCCGTTTTATCTTTATACTTCTTGGTATATTGTAAATGTTAGAATCAATCTGGGTAATAATAAAAAATAAACATTATGAAATAATAATAATATTTAAATAACGTTTCAAATAAAAAAGATTTTAATTCATCGTTTTGTAAAAATTTATTTTAATTAAAAAAAGTTTAATGATATTATTTTTAATAAGGATATGGCCAAATAGTAGCCGGTACAAATTATTTTATTTATTTTTTTAAAAACAAATTATGTGATGACGAGAAAAGTTGAAATTTGACATTGAGCTTGTATGGATCAGAAAAAAAAATTAAAGTAAAATCTCGTAGTTAATAAAAAAGTTGCACAATCATTTAAAATCGTTTATGGAATGGAAAATACTTTCTCCATTCTTATACTATAAACGTAATAATAAATTTGTTTTCGTTTACTGAATTGCATACAATTAAATATGTAAGAATTATTTTTATTTATAATGCTGCTGATTATTTAAAAATATTTTAAGTAAAAAATTTTCAATTCTTAGAAAATAACAGTTTTATTACAATTTAACTTATCATGTTTAAAAAAATTGTACAACAAATTAAATTGTTAAAATTATGCAAAATTGCACGCATTAAAAATTAAATTTACTTAATGTAAATTTTACGTATTAAATTACATTGTTCAAATTTTAAATTGTTTCTGATTTATACTTTCTGAATAGAAATTCTTTTGCAAAAATGAATGATTTTTAAGCCATTTTCTGTCAATTTTATAGAATTAAATGAACTTAAAAATTTTATCATGTTCTCTGTTCTGCACCAACTATCCAACAATTTAAATGAGTGATTTTATTTTTATAATAATGCAAAGTATCACTCAAATGTTTTTGTAAAATGTAGTTGTTTTTTACGTAATATCATTCTAATATGAATAAATAAATAAAAAAAAGAAGAGTAATTTAAATACTGCATTGTAACTCATTATTTATATTTTAAACTCTTTGCAATTCAAAAAAATGCGTTGTCATGAGTAGAAAACGAAGTGCATTGTTATTTTCATCTGGAGTTAAAAATACGCAATCACGAAAATTAACCACATAATTCTGAACATAATTAAATACTTTTTTTTTGCAATCTGATTTGTAATCCTTTTTTTATCCTCTTTAAAGAGTGAAGTTTTTTTTTTTTTTTTTTTTTTTTTTCCATTTAGTTTCATTAAACATTCTTAGGAAAGAATTTTTTTTTGCATAGATATTTTTTTTTAATAAGAATCTTATTAGTATGTAAAATAATTTCAAGTGCATTTTGCGTCAAATTTCAATTAGATGCTAACAATAATATCAGAATTAAAAAGAATATCAGTAAACTTTTTCTTTTTTTTTTTTTTAATTTTAAATACATTGCAATGTTTACAATGCGAATTATTATCTTTTTTTTTAAATTTCAAACGCTATTGCAATATTAATATTATTTCATAATGTTTCTTCTTAAAAATCGATAATACAATCAATGTATCTGCGTATGTGAAATATTTTACTTTGTTTTGCTTTAATTTATCAGTTACCCAGATTGATTCTTACATTTACAATCATACCCAAGAAGTATAAAGTCAAAATGGATAAATAGGATGTTAAAAAATTCAAGTAAGATTTTTTTAGAATGTTAGTTATTGCTTTTAGTGTACTTACGTTGCAGTTTCAACTGATAATAGATCAATTGTTAAATTTGCGAAATAGAGTTGACTAGACATTGTTACGTAGCAACAATTATTAGTTCGATTGCTGAGTAGTAATGGTTGCTATGCAACGACTTTATACAATAATAAACAAACAGTTTATCTAAACCAGTGAAGCTAAATGTTACAGCTATTTTCCAAACATGAATTTTTGTTTCAAGCTTAAACTGAAAAACATACAACATACTGCAGAATTTCGCAACCTGTGTCATTCAGGAAATTAAAAATTGAAATTAAATTTGATGTTACTATCAGAATCACCAATGGCTCTTATCATTAAAAAAAAAAAAATGTTTAAAGAAAAAAGTGATTAACATTCATTCTTTCATGTTAAATTAACTATCAATTCTAATTTCCTTCTAACTTTTGACAATTTGTGCGTCCTTTATTAATGTTCTTCAATTAATATTCTAATATCAACATTTCCCTTGTGTAAACCATTTGCTGGTAAATAAAGTCTTAAGTCCGAAAATTTCTTTATTAGATTTGCAGAGTCTATTGAAGAATTCCTCAGATTCCTGCGGTAATGTGCATTCAAAATTGTACAATGCCAAGGAAAGACGCTAACCCACTGGAGTGGTGTTATCACCATAAAGTTAACACTATAAAGTTTACAGAAAAACGTGAGAAACGAGTATGTCAAAATTGGAAAATTAAAATTAAGATTTCTCAATAGCCCTTGAATATATGGTAAGGTAAACCTTCTAATCAAATCATGATTTTCGTCAAAAATATTTTTTTACAGTTTTGTTGTAAAAATGAGACATTTAGTTTTTGAAAGTAATTTAGAATTTGTTTCTAGAGTCATCAGGAGTTGAGATGCAACTATTTCATCACGATTCACGAGCTATTAGGATACTGAATTCATGCGTAAAGAACTTTTAATAATGAATGTTACCCTTAGCTATGGGACACTCGCCTGAGACCTGGAGTAGGTTTTCTTGCACCAGGGGAATTAGTAACAACAACAGAACTTTCAATTGAATTGCTATAAAACTGTATTATTAGCTTCACAATTAACAATCATAAATTTTACAATCATTTTCAGAATCTAATGACATTTCAATTAGATGTTTTTGATGATATTATGTGTGCACTGAATTTGAAAGGTTTTAAATAGATTCATCACGAGAAGAGTTATTCACATTTTTGTTAAAAAGCGTCACTTTTTTTCCCTAGTATCTTTCTTCTATTCGCTCTAACTCAGATATTTCAATCATTTAATACATGAAAATGGATGTATATCTATATTTATGCAAGTCAATGCGATTTGTCTTACCAATTCTTTTTAGCTAGCCGTGTTTGTGTAAAGTCAAAAAAATTTGTATCAATTTTTGCCAAATTTTAACCAAATTTAATTTCATGTTTTTCAACGTTTTATAACAGAGACATCAAAAAAATTCCAAAAAAGCATTATTTAAATATGCTCGGTAGTGAAAGTGATCGGATACACACAAACATCTTAAAACACAAAAATCAAACATTGTATTCTACAACTCTGGAGACCCAAATCTCGCCACCTTCTACGTGCTTGGCGCCCCCTTGGCGACGTCCACCAACCGCCCTGATCCCCCAACGATCCCTGCCGGCAACCCCGCGTCTCTCCTCGGCCGCATCTTCTCCTCAGTCCGTGACTACGCTCCCTCATGATGGCATTTTACTACGTTTCTCGATACATGTGGAAATGAGCGAGACGCATCATTGCAATCCAGCACATCTTCGCCGACAAATTAAACGGAGCAAAAAATGCCTTCCAAATCCGGCCCTGCCCCATTGTTTTAGATGCGCGGGGATTTGGGAGGGGAATGGGAATTTTATTCCCGAGTTATTTTTAGAAGGATTTCTCTTTTTGGAAAGAGGGGGAAAGGAATCATAGATTTCTGAATTCATATTTAGAGACAGAAATATACGGAATCAGTGGACTCGTAATCCATTCCGAAATAAATGAGTCGCTCATTCTGGCTTATGAGAAGCATGGTCGACCAGGGAAATCACGTACTATTAAATACACGACGCTAATAGTACAAAGATGTCCAAAAAAGTGTGTTAGAATCACAAATAAAAGGGCTGCCCCGTGAAATGAGTTTCAGCTGTTTTGGTTGAGTTCCAGAAGTTGCTGGATGAACAAAAAAAAATTCTTTCTAATCACTAATTTTTTTAAAAATTTTAATATGAAATATATAAACTTAAAAATTTTTAATATAAAATTCATAAGTAACAACACAATGAATACAAAATAAATAAATATCAAACTTATTGACATGTTATTGTTGTTCTAATGCAGCTGGCAATACAAAGATAGTTCATTTGTTCATTTAAATTTGAAAAGTAAGTGAATAAGAATGAAGATAGAAATTTAATTTAATTTTGAAAAAAAAAAAATGACCTTTGCACTTTACACACAATAACACGTTGTAAACATCATAAGAATAGGTATTTTTTTTTTTATTATTATTGATTAGGGAAAAAAATGTGTTTCCAAATTTTTGTTTAGTCTTAGTTGTTTGGTGTGTAAATGAACTTTTTGAACATCTTACATATTGAAATACTTCAGCTGAGAAAATAAGAACAGCTCAGGTGCGATTTTGCCATTTGCTCTTCTACTCTTAATAAGATTGCTTAATAATCGCATCACTCATCATTCTAGACGGTTTCATTATATTGCTCTTGCAACAAAATGTCACTGTGATTCTATTACGTTCAAAATAGTATAGCCAGGAGATAGTTTTATTCTGAATAAAATATTTTTTTTAAATCAGTAGTATCTCAAATAAACAAGTAAATACATAAATACAAAAAACACCATGATATATGATATTTTACTAGAATGATAGTGCTGTTTATTTCTACTACTTCTACAAATGATTATAGGATGGGGAAGAGATGAATATCTTTATCTTATTTGTTACTATGATGCAAAAAAATAAATAAATAAAATAAAATGCAAAAATAAATAACAAGATATCCCACCTTTAAGATTTGTTCTTTAAATTTTAGGGATTCAATTGACTAAACATTTTAAAAACAGATATAAATAATAAAATATTTATAGTTTAGCATATATTAACGAAACTTAATTTTCATATTTACTTTTTTAGCATTTTATTATTTTGAAGACATATAGGATTTGAAATGCTAGTAAATTATTTTAAAAGAATTATGTTGCAAATATTTTTGAGATGGGTTAATATTACCAGCAGTAAGTAGGCAATTGCCAATAGAACGTTAATGCAAAAACCATTTAAAAATACAAAGAAACAAATATTTTTAAAGAAATAATATCTTATACCTACTCAATGATTTTAGCTTTTTTTCATTTTAATCAGTCAAGACGACAAATGTTTCGATTGTGTTTTTGTAACATGCGTATTAATAATAATTTCTCCATTAAAAAATGTTTAGATATTCAAAAAACGGTTACACAAAAACAAAAAATATTTTCCAGTAATCAAAATACTATTGCTGTAAGATTCAAATTTTTAACTCGGAACAATAATACAGTTTAAATAATTCAATGCTTCACCATAAACCACCAATAATGGAGAAAAAAAGTCATAAATAAGATTAAAGAAGAGGGAATCCATTGTATACACTGAATTCTTCTTTCAATAAAAACCGATGACTCACGCATATAATAAACACGATTCACAAAGGATATCAGTGCACAATAACAAAAATCAATGGACCTATTTTAAAGTATTTCACTCCTTGAATAAACTGCAGAACTAGAAGAGTGAACACGAGGCGCTTTTTAGGGGCGTCTATTGTGAGTTCCTTGTTCAAAAGTGTAAGGGGAAAGCAGGGCGAATTCATAACTCGATGACGTAATACTAAGGTCACTGAGTCCATAGCGTACAGCAGCAGTCGTTTTAACACTATTCTATGGTCCGTATTCAGCTTTGTCCATGCTGCATTATGTAAAAATGGAAGCCAGAATTTAATATATCCATCTTATGAATTCTACTTAAGGATTAAAAGTAAATTTTTTTTTTTTTTTTTTTTTTTCATTTGCTTGCAGAAATTGTTGAAGAATAGAAATTATTGGAAAAAAGATATTTTCTTGCAAATGTTTACTTCGTCTTATGCAAAAATTTTGTTTTAAAATTAAACATTTCTAAAGAATCTGTTCTGCTTCTAGTTTTTCCTTACGATGTGTATAAAACTATTATATAATAATGAAGTTAGACAACTGATAAAAATTAATGACAAAAACTGTAAATTAGAATAGAAAAAATAATCTTCATCGAATTCAGAATTAAGATTCGGTTGTAAATAATCAATAAGATCCGTCAACGTATAAAAAAAAATTTAAATATGAAATAATCTTTAAATAGATCAAATTTTTAAGATTCAAATTTGAATTTACTTTAAGTGAGAGCTACTGATTAATATTTTTATTGATGGAGAAGAAATTGATTTAAGCCCATTCCAATATGTGAAAATCAGAAGGATTCTTCCAACCTTCTGCATCTATTCTTTCTGTTGTTATAAAGTTCAGACATCTGCTTAAAATACTATCAATGCATTCGCCTCAGATTTAGAACTTATGAGTCCAGTCTGAGAAATATAAATCTGAAATGCCTGATGAGGGATTCATTGTGAAGAAATCGCAGATGTTGATATAGAAAATGATTTTGAGGTATGTATAGCATCGATATTTAAATATTTATATCACAATTAAAGCCATGCTGTCGAATAGTCATGCTTTTGATTAATAAGCTCAACAATGTGCTACGTCCAAATAAATCAATATTTAATAACATTTAAAATACTAGTGTTTACTAAAACGTATGCAAGCAAATTAAATGTATAGTTGCGTTAATGATGAAAATGGTTTAAAGAACCATTGTAATAGACTATTTTAGAAATGAAATGGATGTCATCCTATATAAATATTAATATTCATTATAAGTTATAATAATGGATGCATTGTAATTTATGCTTTGTTGTTATACTTCATAAACACATCAATCACTATTTGACAAATGATAATAATAATGGATATATTTTTCACGTATTAGTCCTAATTATTACGATACTTTTAGGAAAATTTACTATAAATAAATAATATTTAATTCTATAAATAAATAAATCTATTTATAAAAACATATTATTGAAAACATATTATTGTTTTAAAAATACATATAAAGTATAAAACAAATAAGGCAATAAAAATAAGGGCAACTACCGTGGATGACAAGCTCGCCGCTGTGCGTGGCGGATCCTTCCGTGTTTTTAACGATGCACGTGTAATTCCCGGGACTGTTGTAATCCACAGAACTTAAGGATAGCACACTGAAATCGTCGTGGCTTTGTATTTTAATATTTTGCGAATTGTAAAGCGGTAATCCGTCTTTGTGCCACTGGAAGGACAGTGGTTCTCTTCCGACTGCACTACACATAGTTTTAATAGTCTGACCGAACGTCACATTTTTAGAAAAAAAGAAAGGTTGTATCCTGGGTGCACCTGAAACAGCGAAGAAAAAGTGCATTATAGTTTAATTATAATTAAATAAATTAATAAATCAATAATATAAAGTCAATTAAAATTCCTTCAGTTAAATCTATGCATAGATTCTACCATCGAATCAAGGTTAATGATTTGAGAATTACATATGCATTTTGTATTTTAGAGTATATGTTTTTCTATATTGCATTTTGTATATTAAAATAGAGTATTGCATGAAATTCATAATTATGAAATGTGTCTTTTTAAAATGCTTTTCAAAGCTATTTCGATTCAATAAGTATATCCACACATTAAAGTGGTTTTTAAAAAAGTAGGATGATTTATATAAAAATCTCCACTGAGTGTTGAAAAAAAAAAAAAAATTGTTTTTTTGATGCCAATGGTTTAGCTTCGGTAGAAATATAAATTATTAATCGATAAACTCATTCATAGCAAACGACGATGGGCAAATTTTTTAAATCACTTAAGCTGACGTATTTTCGGCTGCATTTAAAAAAATCATTTTCAGTTAATTATTTATATTTTATAAATATATATAAATATATATTTCTAATTTACTTAGTTTCGTCATCTATCATTGTGTCCATAGAATATCGTCGTTTATAGTTTCTTGATAGAATATTTTAAAGGGCATTTTTATGGAAATGAAAACAAATACCAAACAACTGATTTATTTTTGTTTCTTGGTTTCTGTATTTCATTCAAATGTATTGAAACGAAAACAGCAATTCGTTAATTCATTATTTTGCTTTTACTAAAAAAAAAATACTCAACAAATTCAAAAAAATGATAAGATTTGAATGTTGATTTTAAGAAAAGGAATAAAAAAAATATAAGAAAATATTGATTGCTATAATGTATACATTTTTTCAAATGTGCTACAGTATTTATAATTTTTTTGTTTATTAAACAAAATAATCCGCGAAAATCAGCTACAATTTAGATCATTTCAAAATAAAGGAAAGATATAAATTTAATCTCAAAATTGACGTCAACATATTATTTTTATTTTGGTATTTGTGTTATTAGTACATTTAACTAAGTTTCATATTATTCCAGTGATTCCTATATTTTATCACATCCATTACGAAAATATGCCTAAATTATTTTTTAATATTTTTTTTTAATTAAATGGTCAAGTAACTTTGTTGTTTTATTCAATTTATTTCTTATAGCCATATATGAGTAATTTTTTCACAAACATTTAAGGAACATTATGCTCCAAAAAAATTATTTCATTATAAACACCATTCATAGAAAATCTAATGATAATTAATAAGTCTTTAATTTTTCCTGCAAAAATGACTCATTTAAATGACTATGCTTTGAGAAATAATTTCTGCTCCAAGAAGACGTAGATCTAGTTCTTCCTATTATTGGCTTCACACATTTTTAAAACCATATGAAGAGAATGATTATCAATAACATCTGAAATCCATAATGATCCAATTTTGTACTTATCAAAGTGTAACAAATTTCTTTCGTACCATCATTTTTTTCTTTAATTTTTTGTTTTAGTATAGCAATTTTTTTTTTTTGGGGGGATAGTGTGACCTCGCGTCTGTAGCCTATCTTCAAGCTGCGTGTGTTCCCTGGGTAGTGCTCAATGAGTAACGGCGGTGCAGCCTTTGCTTATGACATTGAGACTAACTGTCTCTGAACAGCAACAGTATAGTAATTTTTATTGACAGAAAATGTGCCCTGTTCCACAACTTGAAACAAGCTGCACTATTTGCACACAATTGGATGAAAAAAAAAAAAAATCCTTATCTCGATTCCATCGAACACAGTTAGTGAACAGACCTCGAGAAAATTACTCGGCACATTCATTAGCATGGGTTCCGCTTTCCTGATTCCGCAGAGAGCATTTCTAATTGGGGACGAAGTTAACTTGTTGGACAGCTTTTCACTTGTCTCGATGGACGATTAATGAAGAAAACATAAACGAGGGTCTTTGTATCAAGTGAATGCATAACCTGTTCCAAGCATGAATAAGTTGGAAAACTATTATGACGCACACAATGAATATTAGACATCAATTAGGCTGGAAATTTTTCCCACAGTAATATAAACAGGTAGAACAAAACATCACAAAATAAAGTTTCGTTGTATAATATCGAACAGATATTTTTATAAGTCTTAATAATTTCAATGGAGCAAAATAAAAATTGTGTTAATCGAATCCTTTCAGCAAGCTTTGAATTCTTTTTTTTTTTTTTTTTTTTTTTTTTTTTTTTGTAATCTGATATCAGAGAAATGTTTAAAAGCCTTATTTCGAATTCAAGGCTTTGAAATTCAAATTAATTATACTTCATTACTTTAGAAGGCGAATCACTAAAATGACATCAGTTTAACTAAATTTCTTTTAATTATTAAAATAAAACTTTCGCCTATGGATCCTATATAGTATCTACCAAAATGTATGATGAATTTGTTTTGCTGCCTGTATAGAATTGAAATTTGATTATTTTTTATATTAAACAAACAATTTTTTTACATGTTGTTTTTAATGCAGCTGGCAATACAGAAGTTAATCTTTATGCCATAGGTAAAGGCTACACAACTGTTACTCATTCAGCACTATCCAGGAGGCACGTGTAGCTTATTTTTACATAAAATGTGAAATTTAATTTCAATCTGTTAGCATTTATATTCCAACTTTCCTTTATGGTTGGCCGCTCTACGGTCATTTTGGGTTAAATAGATCGGAACCTACTGTTTAATGTGGATTCCGACCCACTCACAACCATTCAATGCTACCGCCAGGATTCGAACAAAGGTCAGAGCATCAGAGGTCTGGCCATCAAGTCGCTCAGATTAAAGAGAATTTATTCACAAAATATTTTGACTGCATTTTCAAATGTTCGTTTCTGAAATTTAATCTAAATCCCATTAAACGTGGTTTTCATCCTTTTGGTGTAACTATTATTATTTTTAACGAAAACAATAGGCGATTCTTCAGGAGTACAATAGGAAGGGTTTTAGTGCGTAATTTTTTATCAGCGTCACATGAAGAGGAAGTTCCTTTCATAAAAATAGGATTATTTTATGCGGAATAATTTTGAAAATAATGCAAAATCGTGCATTTAAATATAAAAGATAAGTTGCATTGTATTTTTAATTGAATTTGATCATTTATATTTACTTCGATAAAGTGTAGAATTTTGTAAGTATACAGATAAATTATCACCACTTTATGATTTATAATTAGAAGTTGACAGATCGTATAAGAAGAAAAATAACTGACTTACTCAGTTCGTTATGGCTTTATGTCTAAAACTTATTCATTGAATCGTAATTAGCATTTTCTTACTTTTTTTTTTTTTTTCATTTATTTTCTCAATAAGATTGATAATAAACTTTCAAATGAATAAGTTTTTCACAAAATTTAATGACTATTCAGGGATGACACTTATGATATTTTAGATATCATTATGAAATGAAAACTTTTAAAACGACATTTCATAGTTAAAGTATCCTCCGAATTTTAGGTATGAAACATT
This sequence comes from Caerostris extrusa, assembly GCA_021605095.1. NCBI lineage: Eukaryota > Metazoa > Arthropoda > Arachnida > Araneae > Araneidae > Caerostris > Caerostris extrusa. The sequence goes on from BPLR01006326.1 coordinate 33,093, forward strand.
GTATATTTAACCAAACATTGTATATTAACACGTTATATTTAACTTCTTTTTGATGGTTCTTCAAAAATGTTAATATTGTTTCCCCAATTTTTTGTGGCTAATTTAAAAGGTAATGTTTATATGTTTTTCAATATGAAATGAATCTGATAAATAGAATGAAATAACTAAAAGGAATGACACTGTGTTAAAATTGGCTTGGAAGAGGATTAACGCCAGAACCAATCATGGTACGACTGATCATGACATCATAGTCAAAATATCATTCATTAACATGTTGCCAATCAAGATTACAAAATTAGCAGAAAATTTCGCATCCTAACCAGGAAAAGCACCAGGACAGCTCAATAGCGAATACCAGCTGGGTTTGCGCATGCGACCTCTGATCCCAAACCTGTGATCCATAATCCAGGAAGTTCTGTTGCAAACAAAATAAGGCCTATAACGAAAGAAAACTCCCTTTTTTCTGAGGGGAAAGACGAAAGATTCCCCCTCACACCCTCCCTGGGGTGGGGGGGCGTGAAAGGGTCGGCGAAAGACAGCAGTGTGTGAGTCAGCTGATGTTTTATGAAAGAGACGTGCATGCATTTTCTCGTTCGGGCAGGTAGCAGGCACGCTGAGGAAGGGCGTGGCAATTCTTTGGAACTCTTAAGTTTAACTGTTATTGCTATTTGAGAAGCCTGTCGGTACTGGACGCTTTTCTCTGTTCTATTTTTGGGCAGGTGCACACAACTGTCAAGCGATGAATGGTCGGTATTCGAAGATGGACTACTGGTTACTGCATTAACAGCTCTTGGTGTTGAAAAGGTCATATAGTTCGCGCTTGCATTCTCTTTCTTTAAACCCGCTACTAAAGGATGAATGCAGTCTTTTTTATTATTTTTTTTTTTTCAGTAGCATAAAACTAGGTTTTGTGCAGTCTACACAAATGGTAAAAGAAATAGATAAATACACTGAAGAAAGCTACCAACAAATTTTCGAGCTACACATGCACGAACTTGAAAACGAATAGATTGGTGATTTTTCATTGTAAAAAGTGTCGGCAAAACGAAATTTAGAATTATTTTTTTTTTTAACGCGAGCCTATTTTTAGAAAGTATGCTTCGGAAGAATGGAGGAAGTATGAAGTATTTTAAAGAAAAAATATATTTTTTTTAAAATATTAAAAATGTATTGTAAAATTGTATCGGCTAGTTATTAAAGAATTTTCTTATAATATAAACATGCACATTTTATTATTTTTTTTTAAAAAACCAATAAACGATATTGGCGAGATGGGTATTTTTGAAAGGATAATTGCGATAAAATAACAGATAATGCACCATTAACATTCCGGCTGTCATATATCACATGTATGATGCTTTCTTCCAAAGTGCTATACATTAAACTGTAGGTCCCGGTGTAGTTAGCCTAAAATGTGCATAAATTGACCGTACAGCGACACACCGAACCAAACCCAATGTTCTATTGAAATTTCCAAAGTTTGCGTATGAAAAAAAAATCATAAAATTGCAATGAAGCAGCTCAAAATGTATTGCGTAGTAATTGATCAGCTATCATTAATATCCATTTGAGTTGTTTACTTTAAAAATCATTTGCACTTGTATCAATACATTACTAAAATGTAGTAACAAACGACTTTCTGAAATAACAAATCATTCAGCAGCCATAGGAATATAATTTATTCAGACAGTAGCTTACGAAACGGAACAAAATCCATAAAAATGTCAAATCACCCTGACCTTTCAAAGATAAACAGGTCATGGATTAGCTTTTTTATTTGTCTCGATCAAATAAAAAAGAATGAAAGATAAGACATATCATTAGTGATTTCTTTCGTTTGATTTCAACTGAAAAATAGGAACGAAAAGTCTTCTGTACTAAAAGCTTTTTTAAGAATTATTCATCGCCTTATTATGTGAACTTGTTTAGATAAGAATCATTTTTGAGTAGCTGAAACAGCAATTCGTTATCATGAAAGTTTTCCAAAATTCATGTTGTGCAATTAAAATGCTTGTGACACTATTGAGAAATATCAAGCACAAGCTTTCTTTTCAAAACGACGCTGTTTTATTGCTTTTGAGGTATTCCGGTTTTTATTTAAACAACTAAGTCAATTCAGAATTCCATTCGATTTATCGTGCGATAAAAGAAATTTTTTAACGTGCGGTAAAAAATTTAAAGGTCAAGATTTCCATTATTGTTCAATCCTTTCCATTAAAATATACATCCTGCAATTTTGTAGATTTTTACATTCAATTTTTTGAAACATTGCTCTAAGAATAAAAAAAGTGACTCGCAAAAGAATTATTTTGGAAGAAAATTATTTACTTCATTTTTCGAAATCGAATTAAAACCAGAAAATATTTATCTCCGCACTAAGAAGAAAAAAAAAAATCCGTGGAACTGATGGTCTGATTCAAACGCGAGTTGCTCATCCCAGTTTTTTACTTATGTTGTTTAAAAAATATTTTTACATGCAATAAATTGATTGGTTGAATAGGAACATGACATAAATGAATTGGAACTGAACTGAACAGAATGTAGATGAACTGAATGGATTAAAATTCAGAATTGCCTGATTGACTCATACTCATTTGTGTTTTATGTTTTCCTATTTATTTTTACATGAGATGAATTGATTGAATATTAAAATTGTTATAAAGCAATACTTTTTTTTTTTTTGTAAAAAAAGATTACTTTTAATAAATAGTAGTTTTCTTAAATCAAATGTAGAAAAAAATTTGTTTTTTAACTGTATACACCTCATAAGTAACTTATTTTACTCAAAACTATAATCCTTTTGACTTTGTATATATTTTTTTTAATTGTAACTATTTTTACCAAATATACTTCATTCATTTATGTAAACTTTTACAGTCGCATGTATTTAAACATCATTTTGCAACCCCCCCCCTTCTTGATGTTTTATATTTTGACAGATTATTTTTGTTTTTGTTATTGATGTTCGATTTATAGAAGCAACACATTCGTTTATCAACATAAAATTAGAATAAAATATTTGCAAACTTTTTTTTTTTAATTTCTTATAGTTTTTAAAGTACAAGAAGAAATCAAAATGATTTAAAGCATACATATACTTCTAGTTTATGAGAAATTAAGAAAATGTTTAATATTATAGATGTTTTCAAATGAAATAAAAGCATTTCTATACAATATCTAAAATTTAGGCCCAATACACAATATATCATTTTAAATGAGCAAGAAAAACAAAACATAAGATTCTTACCTTGTGCACTGGCGACTCCATTTTCGATGATCGTGCTCCAGAGTACACACATGAGCAAGAGAGATCCACATGATGAGAAGCCGACGATGTTATTCGCTCGATAAACTATGTGTATAACCACATCACTTCACGATAAATGATCACAATTATTTCACACAGATGAAAATATCTTGGGTATCCGAGTCTGTATTTTCCGACTTTGGTTCACAAAATCCATAGATATTCATTGATTGGTGACACAAATTCCCTTTTCATGATCCACATGGATTGGGCAGCATGCAAGCACAGAAAGATGCACGGTTTGCGGATGTGTTTGGGTGTCTAAAATCGAGAATGCGATCTCTACTTGTAGTGAGAGAGAGAGAAGACGGTTTCATGGCCGGTCACTACATGACGATTGGTGTGTTTTTGCGCGGAACAGGCTGCCAGGAGAGGGCGACGGGAAATTCCCTACAGCGGGTCGAGGAAATCCCTTTGAGCGCGAAAAGAAATGCAGAGTTTTTGGAAACTCGTTTTTCCCACTTATGTTCAGGCTGTGTTGAAAATGGGCTTACTGATATGCTATTGTTTACATATCATAATTGAAGTAATAATGATAAAGTATGAATTTAGTGTCATATAATAATCCAGATAATTAATTCAAGTTTTTTTTAAAAATATTACACTAAAATAATATTCCATAATGTGTATAAATAATTCACATTCATTTGAATTAGCATGAATTTTGTAATAATAAATAGCTCAATGTTTTTGTGCATTTGTAAGTATAAATAACAATATGTGGAATAAAATAAATATGTAAACATTCATATGTTCATATCATTTTGAGAAATACATGAACATGTGCTGTTTTGAATTCAAGCACATTAATCTGCATAATGCTTATGAATATTTTTGAGTAATATAAGAATAGTTGTGCATAGATCAGTCATTGCATATTGATGCATCATAAAATAATAAAAAATCCATGAAAAATAATTTGAAACTTATCAATCACAAAAAATGCAGAAAAAGTAACAGTATTTTAGGTAAATATAATTTTTTTAATATAATATATATGATGCACTATAAAGTTTTCAAGCAGTTAAAATATATAAGTGTCACATTTAGAATATATTTCAAGAAAAAAATTGCATTGTTACTAAATACATTTATCACAGGTATTAATGGAAAATATTCTTTTTATAAATATTTATGCTCAAATTATATAAAATTATTTTGTTTTTGTACAAATGCATAAAAAAATTTATTATTTTTTTTAATGGTGAAAATATATGGAATATTTTCAGACAATGAATACAAAAGTAGCATTTAAAATCAACCTTCAGTTGATAAAAACTGTTTAATAAACTAAATATAGGTTTCGTTGGAAACCACAACCACAAATTGCTAACCACATTCTTCCTTTTCTCTACGTATCTAAGAACAATTTTTTCCCTAAAAAGTCCCCATTTCCCTATCTAACGGGTAATTCCCTCCCGAAAAGTCGATGAATGAGCAGAAAAGTACACTAAGAACTCGTGATTTTCATAATTCCACACTGTGTGTTATCATATTGTTTCTGAAAAAGCTGATAACAATTAACATTCCTCTTTATCTATCTTCAAAAACACATTACATGCATTAAAAAATTTCAGATAAAGCAAAGGTTTTGCAGATTAAACGAATCCTAATCTGCGCTTGGTTTAATAACAGTTTATATTACTTCCAATTAATTTTAAAATTTTTGCTTAACATTCTTAATAATTAATAATAGTTTTAAAAAATCCTATTTTGAAAATTCCATCAAATATTTTGAAAGAAGAAGAAAATATAACAATAGGCAAACATTATCTTCAATACTGAACTCATTTATCTACATTTAGATATCATTAGATTGCATTTGATTAACAAATAACAATGTAATGTTTAATGCGCTGACACACAAATTATACATGCGCTTATACTCACTGTGCCTTGTAAGGCAGGAGTACGAATAAAATAAATATTACAAAAATATTAAAAAATGTAATAAAATAAAAAATAAGGACATTATATGAATGTGATATCATGCGCGTATTTTAAGTATCAAAATATCGATTTTTTAATGCCCATATCTGAAAATTCTTATTCACAAATCAATGTTAATACAAAGAGGGTTGTGTTTTCGCATACATTTTCTAGAAGTGACCACAGTACTTTGTTGAAAGCAATTTTAAAATGGAACATACTACTTCCTGTTAATCCTACAAAATATGTAGTACATTTTAAAAACAACAATTGCAGTTGCTTAATGTCTAGATAACAAGTAGAATTTTGTTGTTAGGATACGAAATAAATAATCAAAAATGGCACTGCGTAAGGCTAGCTCATAATTTATCAAAATCTGTAGCGACCTTTCAGACTTTGAGGTAATTTAATAGATAATTTTCATACCTATGAGTTTTTAAAAATAAAATTTATCTCTAATCAGGTGGGCCGTGGTTTGTGCATATCTAGCTTGAAGCATCTTTTTTTTTTTATTATTCAAATGGTGTATTGAGAAATGCATGTATAAATAAGGAAAAGATATAAAAAAATACCCAAAAGATATTAAAAAAAAAAAAAAAAAAACATTTAAGTTTAAAAAATGCTAAAATATGTCACTTTTATAGAAGGGTGCGGCCAGAGAAAAAAAAAAAAAAAAAGGACATGGATTAAATAAATCACTTTCATTGAGACTGTTAAAAGTTTTTCGCAACCAAAAAGTTAAGAATGGAAAAAAAAAAAAAAAGTAACTGTGACTATCCCAAGATGCTGCGAAAAACTGTTTACACACGGTGGAGGTCAAGAGGTCACCGTAAGACGATACGCCGGGAATCCACTTTCCCACATCGCAGTCTTCATTGCGACACGCTGCGACTCCGGAAAAAAAAAGCCGAATGGATTCCAGAAAAAAGGGAAGAAAAATATCAAAAGGATAAAAACAGTAGACAAATTAAAGAAGAAAAAAAAAAAAAAAAAAACTGTGGAGTATCTGCATGGAAAAGAAAACGAGATATCATTGCAGCACCATCCATCAAGCTGGAAAAAGATGGCATCGTTCCAGTGAACAGGCTGCGCCCGTTCTTAAATTGCAATGGTATCTATTGTATTAAAACTCAAAATCTAAATTCCAGCGCACGCTTTTTAGCGGATTGCCATCCCCGTCGATCTCTGTAGGGCTTAAAATAGATCCACAGATCGATCCGGATGCTTTTTCGGTGAATCAATGAGGTAGATCTTTGGATCAATGACATCAGAATAGTCCATGAGCATGACCTATTAATCTGCATATATCATAAAACACTAAAAATTTTCATAATCCTTTTTTTCCCACCTTGGAAAAATCTTTTTAAAATAAACCCTTGGTATCTTAAAATAGAACTTGTTCTATCGATTCACGTGGTTTTTAGACCAATCAATGAGACCAAGAAGCACGGACCGAAGAACTCAATGAGGCTTTGTTGTGGTTGAATGAGACTTTTGCATCCAAAGGGGTAGTGGCGACTCTCTTACCTTTGATGCTGACCGAGACCGTCTTTTTGAGGCCTTCGCCTATTCCGTTGCTCACTTGGCACTGGTAGTAGCCGGAGTCGTCGTTCTGCACGTTGAGGATGGTGAGGGACCCGTTGCCCTCCAGTCGGTAGTGCCGGTTGTTGACCAGGTGCGTCCAATGGTCCGGCAATGAGTCTGAAAAAATAAGCGTAAGTATGCATTTTGCCATACAAAACAACTACACAAAAATACATACATAAAAAAAGCTTTTCGAATTTATTTAGTTCAGGTGCATCGAGAATTTATATTTGTAAATAAATTAAATTAATCACTTGCTGGACGAATATTAAAGTAATTACTTAATGAGTAATTACAATTTGAATAAGTTAAAGTAAACACTTGCTGGACGTTTATTAAAGTAAATACTTAATGAGTAATTACAATGTATATAAGTTAAAGTAAACACTTGCTGGACGAGTATTAAAGTAAATACTTAATGAGTAATTACAATGTAAATAAATTAGAGTAAACACTTGCTGGACGAGTATTAAATTAAATACTTAATGAGTAATTACAATGTAAATAAATTAGAGTAAACACTTGCTGGACGAGTAGCTTACATCAATAACACATAATGCACTTTAAAATTGTGTTCCGAAAACTAATCTATTAAAGCATGTCTTAAGTAGAGTTCGAGTTAAGAAAGCATGTATCATTAAAAAAAAAAAGTATTATATAATTTGTAACTAAAAGGAACATACAAAATCAGGCAGTTCCTACGACTTTTTTAGCAATTTGTTTATTTCTTCTTCACTATCACTGGTTTCACTATCTACTAAAAAATGTACTAAAAATCCAATTCTTCATTCGTTATTTTTCTATTATCATTCTCCCTTAATTTGTACTCTTCTTCTTTGTCCATATTTGAAACTCTTTAGCTATCAGTTGCTTTTGCAACGTGTTCGATAGATGAAAATTCTTTAAAATAGTTCACAATTCCTGACCAGAGCCATTGCCGACGTACTGCAGCATGCATCATAGGAACGAAATTTTAGCATTGGACAAATTAAATGGAAACTTTTAAATAACACATACGTGCAAATCCGCTCTTCGCAAGAGTTACAAAGTTACTAAGCAAGAAGTTACTACTGCACAAAGTTATCGAAGTGTTGTAGGTAATCTATAAAAATTACGTAGTAATACATTGTAGTGCGATTAAAAATATGTAGTCATACGATTACGTAGATTTGATTGATTGATTTGATTATACGATTAGTGATTTGCCGCCCCTCTCATCACGAATTTAGTTTCTTTGTGTATGTCATATATTTTAATAATAAAAATAATGGAATCACTTCATAGGAATTTAATTTTTCGCTATCCGGAAGGAGTTACATTTTCTTACTTTTTTTTTTGGATTCGTGATTCTAAAAAGAAAAATAAACGATCTTAAGTCTATAAAGAATCTTTTTTTTTTATTTCATTACCCTGTTTTATTCATCTAAAGAAGGCGGATAGGAATTAAATCTGAGGGGAATTCTCTTTAAAAGTTAAGAGTCACAAAATAATTATGTTCTCACAATTTTCCTCAACGCTGCTGTCAGAAAGTAACCAGCGCAGTTGGCTGAAAACAGGAAAATCATGAAAGTAGGAACATGCAAGTATTCGAAATAAAAATCATATTCTCTTTCAAATGCTAACAATTGGTTATAAATTAACCAAAAATAAATAAATAAAATAAAATTTCAGTTATTTCTTTTATTTAAAAAACCGAGACGGCGTTTTTTTTTTTTTCCCCTTGATGATTTGTTGCAAAGTGTGCAGGACTCCAGCCTAATCAGATCCAAATCTGAGCAGAAACATTGTTTTGAATTCAATTCATTGTGAAGCAAATTAAAACAACGCAAACAATCGACAACTACAGCGTATTGAAGTGATCATTATTCCGATGAAAATGACCGATTTCCGCTCTATCAATGTAAACAGCAAATGACGACGTGCGTACATATATTTACACACAAAATGAACGAAATAGCCCCTCCCACTTCTGTAACAAGAAAGTTTGCCGAACATACATGTACAATACCATCCAAACAAAACTGGCACTATGACATGTATATATATGTAGATATCGATTCATTTACATTAGAGTTTCTTTTGAATTGTTATATAGCATACGGACACTATGACTCTAAAAGATAGGAGTTATTGTTGTTAGAAGCGACGAATCAATGTAAACAGGACGTGACGACGTGAGTTCTTAGATGCCTCACAAAAATAAAACAACTAGGTAAATGGGGCTGGCATTGCGGAGTCACACGGAAGAAAATGTTACTGGTGAAATCCAGCAACTTAAATATCCTCACCATTATCAATTCTTCACATTTTTCCAAACAGAGATCGCAAAGTACACCACCGTTGAAAATTGAATTCTACTTACTGAACTACTTAAAAACTACTTCAATAAGTATTGTAATTAAATGAATATTGTAATTTAAAAATTAATAAAAACATAACATAACGAATAATTCTAATATATTAGACTTGAATAAAAAAAAAACCTATCAATTTCATTTAAAAATGTGTCAATAATTGACAATTAAACATATTATAAGACACAGTTTCAGCAACCACGAATTTAGAATATCTTCGCTCGTTTAAATTATCCTTTTCAGCCTGAAACAGATTTTCAACTATTTTATCGTTTTTTCTTTTTTTTTTTTTATATAAAATTAATAAATTTAATTAATATATTAGTTGATTCATAACGTAGCTTTTTATTAACATGTAAAATGCTTCGCAGAGTAACTTTTGTGCAAATTACCAAAAAAATATATATATATATATATAAATAAATAAAAAAAAAACTAAACTAAAAAAATTCAAGACATTTTTTATCAGCCGAAACGATTTGAGCTGCTGCTTATTAAATTATATTTGAAAAATGAGGATATGAGCATGAGGACAGTCACACTTATTTTGCTCAAGTACCTCTAACGGAAAGTGTCTGGGTGAAAGCCCTACATCCGCCTCATCAAGTCAGTGCGCTAAAGTGGAGAAACGTGCACCCTTGTATGAAGTGAGCCGATTTCCATTGACTGGCACTAACGACACATTGTACGCCATAATGGGTATTCGACAGGGAAATGAAAAATAGTTAGTGCTCTCCATTCACAAAACACGAATGGCTCTACTTCTAATGGATCGCTTATGTAGCAAGCGGAATAAAAAGCACTACAAAATTTTTGTATACACATTATGATCATGAAGGAAGAGGAATTGAATCGCCATCCAGTTTGTAGTGCTCGGAGCAACTATTTTCAATGAGATTTCGATTTTAACCAGTGTCAATGTCAATGGAATATTCACTCTAATGTTGAATAGTTTTACTGAATTTTAACTATTATGTTATTTTATGAATCGATAAGGAATTTGATATTTTATGAATGTTTAATATGTAAGAAAGCGTTATGATAGTTGCTGTAAGATGAATTGGATATGTATGAAATGAAAACAGTAAAAAAAAAAAGAAGAAGAAAAATGTAAAAAATTGTATTTGAATGATTTGTTCTGTCATTCGATGCGTTATTCTTGAATAGGTTTAAGTAGAGATTGCTGAAACTCTTCAAGAAATGGTGAATAATTTCAATATTTTTCACGTATATCCAAGCAGTTTTTAATATTTTTTCTCATTATATGAGTAGAAAGACTCGAATTCACTTCTGAATTCTCTCATTTCATACATCACAGCATTTGTTTTCAAATATGAGTTTGCATTTCAGAATGAATGACTCAACATTTTCTAATGTTTTGTTAAAAAAATTATTTTTGAGTCATATTTAATTGAACTATTCATTATCCTGACTTGAAAAGAACTTAAAAGTTCTTTCAAAATAATTAGAATAAGAAATTTCAAAGCAAAATAGTATTGGAAAAGTAATTCTCTGGTCAATAACAATAACAATCACTATAAAAATATCTGTATCTTTTAAACGTATTTCCATGTAAAAATATACCTTATCTAAAAAAAATAATAATAATAATCTGTCAGAAAATTATGTTTTATATTTATAAAATAAAATATTATAAATTATCTATTATAATATAAATATGTTTCCAATTCATTTTATTAAGTTTAATTTTAATTATTTTTTTCCTTCAAGTGACTCTTTTGTTGACGTTGCTCAAAACAAACTATATGATAGTTTTCGTTGAATACAGTTCGTTGGCCTTCATCACAACCAAACTATTTATGATAAATAAAAAAAAAAATTTAAAAAAAAATAAATAAAATATTGAAATGACTAGATCGCTTTTGAGTCATTTCTTTTTTTTCCTGTTCCTGCCAAACAAAGAACAACTCTCTTTTGTGCCCTTTGTTTACGTTGCCGGAACGCAGTAGCAGCGCAGAGGAGTTTTTCCTCCAGCTGCACTCTGAAAAGGGAATCGATGGCTCTTTAACATGCACTGACCGTTGGCTTTCCTCCAGGTGACGTCGGGGTCGGGTAGCCGAAGGTGGCGCAGGGCAGGCTCACCGACTCGCCCACGGACGTCGAGGTGTCCGAGGGCTCCCGGAGCCACTTGGGGGACCTGTGAAAAAAAGGAACATTGCTTTAGTTGAGAACAGGGTACGATCGAATACATGCATACATGTGTGTATTCAATATTTATAGATTTATGTTTCAATACTCGTTTACATTCTATTTTTCATGCACATTGGATAGGCATCAAGATGAAATGATCTCACAATTGAACCACGAAGCAAATTTTGCTATCGGGCTGAGGGAGCTGGTTCGAAACTCGACACCAAACTCAATGGAAATCTTCCTTGTATAGTGGTGGACATGGACATTTGAAACCGAAATGATTTTCTACAGTTTAAGTCTAGGTCTAGGTTACTAAAGACCGCCCAGATTGAAGGCAGGCATACGGTACTACAATAACCTTCTATAGTTTAAAGAGACCAGTATAAAGTGATCATTTCTTAAATGCTATATCAGTTTGTTTCAAGTTAAGGTTGTACCAGAGATGAATGTTAACCTATCAAAGTGATAGCTGAAAATTCGTAAGAGGTCCTCAACAAACGTTTTCGTGTGGCTGACACGCAAAAGTTTCATAAAAAAATCAACGTTCCCACATTAAAAGTAAAAAGAACTATGCATGTAATTTGTAAGTTTATACTTACGTTAGTAGATGTCATCATTTACATGTGTGTCTAAAAAAATATATATTTTTTTTTTTTTCTTAAGTGGTTAGAATGTCCACAACCTTTACCATCAACACAAGTTTCAACTTTTCCGCATTTACAATTGAAATATCTTGCGATTAAAACAGGGAATCATGTTATTTTTGAAACTATATACTTGATTTATGTGTTCATGATTATAATCTTGGTTTATTTATTACCTTGACTTATATGCTTTTTATCTCAGTGTATTTCGATATTTACATGTGTGTATGAAATAAAAACCAGATAGTTTCTTACGTGGTTAGAATTGACTTAACCTTAACCAGCATTGCTGGAGGTTGGGGCAGTTCAAGAGACGAGTTCTTGGCAATCCCTACAAAAGGGAATCCACAACCCGTATGTTCCCTATCCGTGGAGGAATTCATCAGATTGGAATTGTATTCGACGGGATAGGTATGCACTGATTTGTTATTATACTAAAATAATGGACTTTTATACATTTGTGTGTAAAAGTGTTTTTGTGTTATTGTTTCAATAAAATAATGAAAAGTCAAATGGATGTTAGCATTGATTTGGGCAGTATATCAACACGCACTTTGTAAAGTGTATCACAAAGATATTTCGTCAAAACTAGCTTAAATTTTGTATGCTTTTAAAACTTGAATGTTTTGCGATTAAAACAATGAATTGCTATTCTTAAGAAAGATGGGATGCCCTCGCCATTTCTCACTGTCTGGACGAAAAATACTTGATGAAAATTTTCTCGAGCTCCTTTGAGTTTTTAAGAAAATAACGAAGAAAATTGTTTGCACTGTCATAATAACAAATTTCTATGGAATAGCCGCATCCGCTACAATATTATGTATTTAAGGGAATGGACGAGACATCGATGACTCGTGTGCAGCAAAATGCACTAAAAGCGATTTTAAACTCTCAATATTCATCCTGGAAATAGGATTAACAGTATTTAAATAAGTAAATTTTAAAATTACGGAATTCTTTTTCTGTGATTTTGCTTATTATTTAGTATTGCTTTCACACAATATAAACTCATTTAGAATACACCCATTTCAGCTTAATAAAAAAATAATGATTTCAAATACACACACATAGGCTAAACATAAATAACAGAATTATTAGATGCTGCAAGATAAAACTGATTGCAAGGAATCGTTAAACGTAATTAAAAGTTATTAATTACAACGTACAGTTATGCATCTATTAATTATAACAAGCATTCCTTTAAATATAGCAAGAAAGCATTTCTTGCATCAATCTGAAAAACAGCACGTAGTCAAGTATATTTTTTACTGTTTGGTAGGTTAAAAATGTTTTGGTAAAGTTAGTTAAAATGTATAGACTTCATATGATTTGTCTAATTAAAAAAAAATAAATAAATAAAAGTTAAACTGTAACATGTATCCTGATAAAAATGATTAAAAAATAATGCCACTAATCTGAAAATATTTTTACTTTTTATTCTTTACATTTTGTCTTTTCATTGAGAACAAATAGAAACTATATGCTGTCTTTTTTTTTTTTTAATTCAGTAAAGTAGGTACGTGTGGGTTTCTTTATGTTTACAATATTGCAATTTATTCCTACTATTCAATTAGAACACGCCAAATAATGGATTTTTTAATGCCTTGGACATTTTGTAGGCATTTTTATGAGACTATATGAAAAACAATGTTTACCAATCCAAAATTTGCGATCCTAACAGACTGAAACATTAAATCCCAGAGGCCCATTTAGACAGCTGATTCGTCCTTGAATAATATTAAAGTACTCAGTATTCTAAAACAATAAAATTCCTTTAAATAAAATCATAAAACGTTCAAGGATTAAAAAGTCTCAGACTTGATCAATGATAATGATATCACAACCAACCAATGATGATAATGATATCAAACAACTAACAATGATAATGATATCACAAAAAACTAACAATGATAATGATATCACAAGCAACTAACAATGATAATGATATCACAACAATGATAATGATGTCGCAAACGTTGTCAAAAAGAAATGACAAATATATTATTTGGTATGTTCTGATTGAATAATGGTGCGTACATTGAAGTATTATAAGCACTTGTAAAAAAAAAAAAAAAAAAAACTTTAATACCTGATTTATTAAATAAAAAACAAATAAATATTCATATATCGTTTTTGTTCTTTCTTAGTGAAAAGATAAAATATAAGTAAAGATAAAGACAAACATTTTCGAACTAGATGCGCTATTTTTTTTTAATGTTAATTTTCTAATCAAATTTGTCAAGAAATATGTCAGATTATTAACATTTATTTTTCTTGAATTGTCAAAAAATGTTGTAGGCGTTGTCGAAAAAAAACCGATACTTTTTTTTATTGAATTAAAATAACCGCATGCGTATTTTGTTTCATTTTAATAAATTTTTAAGTATAGAAAATAATATTCTAATATCGTGTACTTCAATTATTTACGGATAACATTTATATCTATGTAATATAGACAGATGTCAATAAATTATTTTTATATATATACAGATTTATGCATATATATATAAATAAAATATTTTATAATATATATATATATATATATTTTATAATTAAAACCATCGTCCTGATATTCACTACTCTCCGAGACCGATAGGCGCCAATCTGATGCTACCATGACTCACGCATCTTTATGACCAAGGGAGCACACCATAAAACAACGTGAATGCATTTAATGACTCATTAAGGGCTAAAGGCTAATGACTCACAAGTTAATCAAACCCATATAAATATTTCTCATGCCAATTATTATATTTTTGCCATGGATTTCTCCAATGGTGAATGTATGTCAGAAATTATTGTCTATTCGATTATTTTTAATAGTCCATGTCTTTATTTTCTGACATTTTTTATTTCGAGCTCGTGTCCCACTCTTGCATGTGTGATAGGAACAGATCGGTGTACACAGGAAGAATGCTTGCCTTCAGAGCTCTTTAAGGATAAATGCCTCTCATTTGTGTGTATTATGGAAGAAAATCGGTAAAGCTCCCACCAGACAGTTTGAAAACTGATGCCAAACACTTTACACCCGATGCCATAATCGCCATCTTGTCTCTTGGTTTTTGAAAACAGCGGCAGCAACGGTCATCCTTAAGAGATTCGAACCTGAGCCCTCCTATCTTCTCACCTCACCACTGGGCCATGCGTTCAGCATTTTTTCTTTACATAAGTCTTTTCTCTGTTATTCTCAATCGTAATTCTGTTATCACAATTTATTGCCATTAAATCTGAATATTTCCTATATTTTTAATGTTACTAAGATTTCTTAACAATACTTAGTTCAAGATATTTTCTTTCTTCTGTTGACAAATTGTCTTTAAAGTTTTATTTGGTATTTTGTTTTTTTTTTTTTTTTTTTTTTTGGGCCTGATGATTATTTTATATAAATAATTCAACAAAAGTACATGTATTATGAGTCCATATTGGGAAGTTTAAAAATTTATTTGAATACGTTCAATTAAAAATCAAAGAAATTTTATGTGCTGAAATTTTAGCTCAATGTTTTAGTTATACAAATAATTACATTATTTACTCATTTTAGTAACACAACTAATTTGATTATTTTAGAAACACATTAATCCTGAATATCAAAAGAAGAACTTGTGTTGTTTTTGCTATTGGCAAGATAGTAGATGATTAAATAATCTCTTAGTCTTTTAGAAATAATTTAAATAATTAAGAAATAAACGTTATACGTTTAAAGACATCTATATAGTACATTTTGTCTTTGCTCTTTTACTTTCTTTAATATATGTATAACTAAATAGATAAATAAGTAAATAGTTTTAGTAATATACATAATTATTGCTATTCCTCGGTTCATTGATGGTAAAATTCCTTAAATATATTTCCTTACTTTTGTTTATTTCTACAATTAAAAATTTTTATTGAAAATGATTGGATATCAGAATTTAAATCTCTTTTACTTTTCCAGTATTTTTTATAAAAATATGAAAGGAAAGGAATTCTTTTTATTGATACGATTTGAGTGGGAAAAAAAAAAAAAAGGCATTCCCTCTCTCAACACAAAGACCCATCTGCAGTTAAATAATCTCCCAAACATGTCCCTCTCGACTTCATCTTGGTCACGTCTTCCCTTTCGTGTACCCAATACACGATGGAAGATTAAATACCGCTTCGTGTAATGTTGCTTTCTCCTTCAAGCTGACAGGCGCCTGGAAGTCTTTCTTTCCCTCCGCACTCGTGGCACAGATGACATCAGGCTACTGAGTCAGCAAGCGATGGCGTGCGGTCACGGCTACCTTCTGTTCTCTCTGGACTGACCACGACTGGTGTGCGGGTGGGGTGTGGCTGGACACATATTTCTGCCCTTCCCCCCTCCCCCTTTGTGCTCCCATTGGTTCTTCATGGCTGGTTCTCGATAAGTGGTATCAATAAAATAAGATATGATTGAGGGTTTTTTTCTGGTGGTGAGTTATTGGAGTTGGAATGAGGTGCGTCGCAATAAAAGGCCTCTCGTCGTTCCAGAGAGAGATGACTCATTTCAAAAAGTGGAGTTGACTGAAAATTTGTCTAACTGAAGCGTTGTTTTACGTCTATTTCTTCTGTGAATTAAATTTTATTTATTTTCAAATATTTCAAAATAATCTATTCTGGGTTTCAATAAATAAAATTACGACTTTTATTAAAAGTTATGAAAAATATATTCAAATTTTGTCTGAGTATTCATATAGCTAGATGACATAAAACTATTTCAATTTGTTGAGTGATTGAAATGTTTTCAAAAGAAAAGAAAATCCTATTTGGTTTGGCTGAAGAGCATTATTTTTATATCGCTAACAGTTATTAGTTTTAATAAAATATATTTACAATATAAAAAATTTAGATACAATATAGCAAACTAAAATCATAATATATCAAGAAAAATGATACAAGTATTATAATAAAGTAATATTATTTATACAAGCTTGTACTAGATCATTTTTGAATAATACAAGTGATTAGTATACTCATTTAAGAAAGTCTTTCATTTTTTTAGTAAGGATCATATTAAGTTGAGTTTTCAGAAAATAATCGTAGTTTAAAAATTTTCCTACCAAATAGGAAAGTAAAGATAAAAAGTATTTTTCTTACATTACACAAAAATTAAAATTATCAAAACATTTGATCATTACCAAATACAACCATACAAGGCTTAACTTTGGCGGTCTACGAACTTTTTAAGGGTGCCATTGATCGTCTTTACGAAAGGAACACCACGGAAAACAAGATCCTTTTCGAAACAAAACAAGATTATTTTTTTTTTCCTTCTCTAGTTTACAAACTATGAATTCACTTCCGGGAAATAATTTGAGATTGATAACATATATCCCCGTGTCATGGCTATTTGGTTTGAAATATTTAAAGACTGATGTAAAGATTCCCCGTTCACTGTGAGGACTAACTGGCATTTAATAGACGTAAAAAGGAACATTTCGTTCGGTACATTTATCAGGTCTTCATTCGTAAAAGTTGATTCGTAAAAGTTTCAATAAGTAAAGGAAAGATAAATAAAACACACATTAAACAATTTCTGAAGAGTTGGAAAATCATTTGTGTAAAATTTTCTCACACATTTTTAATTTTCTTGAAAAAATGTTTTCAAAATGCATATAACTAATAATGTGTTATCTACTTGAATTCTTAATTTAAATTATTATGAACTTCTTAAATTGAACATCACATCGCACTAACAGTTAACAACAAAAATAATTATTCCTCAGAAATGCTTCAAATTAGATATCATCTATACTTTGATCCATTTCAATTGTTGCGTTTTGAATATCGGATCAGCATATAAGTAATATATCATCTTTTTAAATTAAATTTTATGTATTTATGAAAAAATAGGAAAATATATAATTTTTTAAACCGCAACATTTAAAAAAATATCATATTAAGTATAGATTAATAAGAAAAGATCTTGTATTTTTCCATCAATTCAATTAATATACATTATTACATTTAACAATTTTAATAGAACTTAAAAAAACGGTTTTTCTTGTATTATTCCTGTATTGGTTACCTTTTTTTTATAAATAGCAACAAATTAATAGTAGAGTACACTATAAAGTAGTAACTAAGTTATAAATTATATATGTTGAAAACTTTTATTTAAAAACATTATAACAATTAAACGCGATAAAACTATCTAATAATTAACTATCCTACAATTAACGAGATATAACTATATATATCTATATATCCTACCTAACAAAAATGAGTTGCTGTATTATACTAAATATGTACAATTCCTTCATTCTTGTATTATTCAATTCATTTATATTGTTCAATTCCTGTATTATACTATGTATGTATTCCTTATGTATTCTATTCATTATGTACAATTCCTTCATTCTTGTATTATTCAATTCATTTATATTCTTCAATTCCTGTAGTATGTTATTACAATTTCTTCATTCTTGTATTATTCAATCATTTATATTCAATTCCTTCCTATATTAATTCCTGTATTATACTATTAAAATTACTTATTTTTAAACAGTAACAAATGAATTGTAGAGTTAAAAGTAGCATGTATACATTATATATATATTATATATATATATATAACCTTTTATTTGTTACAATGAATGCTATAACAATTAAAAGCAATCGATTTAAGATAGAAGACATTTTTAGTTGTTCTTTTTACATGGACGTTTATTTCTCTA
Source organism: Caerostris extrusa (assembly GCA_021605095.1). Taxonomy (NCBI): domain Eukaryota; kingdom Metazoa; phylum Arthropoda; class Arachnida; order Araneae; family Araneidae; genus Caerostris; species Caerostris extrusa. Next base: position 51,739 of record BPLR01006326.1, read on the forward strand.
TCACAATGCATAAGTAATTAAATGTAAAGCCTTGGGAATCAAGCCTTTTGGATTTTCAGTTCTGTTTTTCCACATCTGACGGAACGCAAGATCCTTTTTGAAAGCAAAACGAGATGTTTCTCTGGATGACGAATTTACTTCACTTCCGGGGAAAAATATGGCGATCGGCCGACGTGCGTGCCAAGGAGTGAGGAAACTGTTCATCAGATATTTTGTGGGATATTAGTAACTTGTTCGCGGGAAGCACTTGCGAAATCCCTCGTTACTCTGGCATCAGACATTTCCGCCCAAGTGATATATTTAAATGTCTGCTCGACTGTCAGTCATGCGCCGCTGATGTTTACACTTTCCTGTCTTCCGCACATCTACACATCGTAACAATAACAAAAAAACTTCCTTTAAGCACACGATTGGATATTAATTACTGACGATGAATCGAATCTTTTTTTTTTTTTTTTTTTTTTTTTTTGAAAAAAGATATCGAGAGTGCTGATACATTCCTTTAAAAAAAATTACCAACAATTTTTTGTAATGTCATTTTAAAAGAGCTTATGAATAGCAATAGCTCTAGGTAATAATAATTTAAAATAATGATTTAGGTACATATGCATTTGAAAATATTTTTTTCAATTTTCTCAGTTGAAAAAGGAAGAAATGTGTGAGAAAATATTTACTAAATGATTTTTCAAAGCTTCAAAAATTGTTTAATGGGCATTTTATTTATATTTCTTTTTACTTATTGAATTTGTAATTCAATTTTTCAACTTTTTCATGTTTAATAATTATAATGAAATGGAGAAAATAAATTGTAATAATTATATCAAACTTTCAAATCAATATTGACAAATCAATAATGAACTCATAATATTTCGGTAGAGCATGTAGTTATGTTCATTCTATTATTCAGTAACCAAAGAATATACATTCAGTTGTTTCAAGTGAATCATTGGTTCATACAAAATATAAGGCATAAATATCAAACCTTATTCATACAAATTTTTTTTTACTCCAACACTCTTTTATAATAATATTTTAAATCCATGAACACGATAACAACAACAACAATAAAATCCAACACTAAATAATAAAATTTAAAAATATCTGATGTTTGTTTAATAGATATATTACATGAGTCATTTATTCGTACTAATGCAATATAGTCATTAAAGTACCTTACCTCTAACCGCTAAGTGCGCTGTGTACGAAGTCTTGTCCCTGGTTGTTCTTGGCGATGCACGTGTAGTTTCTGAGCTCTGTACATCCCACATCGTTGATCATAAGTCTCGAAAAGTCCGGATGGGTCATGATATTCACATTGTTACTGGAAGCCAGAGATTCGCCATTCCTCTGCCATGTGAAATGAACGGGCGTATCTCCTTCCAGCAGACCACACATCACTTGCACTTTGTGTCCTTTCTTTCACGTTGGGTGGAAAATGAAATTGTTGAATGCGAACTTTTCTGAAAACATAGTACAGAGACTAAAAATAAATAACTGAATTTCACTAAAACTTTTTTTCATATATGTTTCATTTAAATTAGATAATAGATTTATTTGAAATAATTCCATTAAACTATACTAAAATTGAAGAAAAGAAATAAACTTGCTATTAGAAACATTTTTGAATCAATGTTTACCTAGTATTTTTGTTTGTTCCTAGTATAACGGCACAATGATTAAAAATCGTTGTTTGTATTTCTTACACTAGTTAAATTTCATAAATCGATAGAAAAATTACTTATTAAATGGAAATAGGTTTATTTAAGCAATTATTTAATAAGTCAGTTAAAAAATTTTTTTTTCTGTACAAAATTTCTATAATGTAGATTGGATCTTTCAAACTAACTGATCACAACATATATTTTTCAACTACATAACAAACACTTTCGATGACTTATCAAGTTGTTTTTCAAAATCTTGTTAAAGATATATACTCAGTAAGTTAAAATGAATACAATGTTTTTGATTAACACTGTTGTTATTTATTTTTAATGATTTTACACAATATTTTATAATTAAAGAATTTAGAAACAAAACCATTTTTTCAGTGTTTGAATACTTTAATTTTTCCATTTCAGACTTTAAAGTTGCAGTACATGGTTTGGTTTTCAAAAGTGTTTTTAATATATAAAAATTTAATTTCCTTTATTTTCAATTTTGCATTGGAAAACAATCTTTGTTTTCATATGAATCAAAATACCACTGCCTCAAAAAGGCAAAGCAAGACATTCACCGATTCTCCACCCACCCTCAAAAAATAGAGAAATGGACTCACCGTCAGTGAAACTTCTCTAAAACACATAAAAACACAAAAAGCAATCCAATGAATCTTGTAGTTATCCAGGAGAAGGTATTTACTGGATCTTCTGTTGGATAGCACAGGTGGTGGTCTGCTAGTTCTGTGGATTAACCATCGCACAAACTGTAGCGTATCCATATCTACGATGCACACATGCAGTGCAGAAGCCACAAACACTCTTAAATGAACTGAAATTCACGGTATCCAAGCGTTGATTATCCACAAACCGGACCAAGAGAAGCCGAATTGCAACGAGAAGCTGTTCCTTGGAGCTTGGAGGAGCTGCTCAGGACATGTTGATGTGGTCAGTCCAGACCCATTCTGAAGCCTATGTGAGCGCCACACTCTGACAGTTCTATGAAACACTCTTTGGAACAAGGACGTAATGGAAGATTCCAATATTGGGCCGTAGGTTGGGAAGGTAACAGGCTACAGAAACTAGAAAGAAAAGGTAAGGCTTTTTGCGGCATGGTGTCTTCTGTTTGAGGTATTGGCTTCATTTCCTTGTAGAGCGTTTCAGAAATCATAATTTGCTTATTTATGACACTTTGACACTTATTACTATTGCTGTATTTCATTGTCACTTTAATGATTCTAAAATGTTTTTATTTTTGGAAGATTTGAATTCTTTCCCGATTTTTAAAGGTTTTAAAATTTGTTTTTGTTGCTTGTTTTTAATTTTTTTATATATTATGAAGAAAATTGGGAGGATGATATAAAATATTTTAATTAAAAAAATTATACTTGAAATATATTAATTTAAAGAGCTATATTGTTCTTATTTATTTTAAGCTATTGCATCATTTCTAGATAAAACTGCATTGAGGCTATTTTATTTTTGTTTTATAATTAGATTTTACAATGGTTTATAAACAAATTAATGTGTTTTTAATTTTTTTATTAATTTGAATTAATATATGAAATTAAAATGCTTTTGGCCAATTGAATTTCAATATATAAAAAAAAAAAAAAATCAAATCTTTCGTCCATAAAAATTGCTCACAATTGCAAAATTTTTAAATAAATAAAACAATAGTCAAAATTTATATTTTTCTTCTCAAAAACCTGAAGTAAAATAATAAAAAAAAATTGATTTATATTAAAATTGCTAAAAATTGATTTATATTATTTAATTTTCAATAGACGAAAAGAGGAAAAAAATACTTCTTACAAGTGTCCAAAGTTTATTTAATTTTTTATTTAATAGTTTGTTCTTAATCAATGGTAATGACGCATAAAGAATTCGAAAGGTCAAGTGCTCAGACAGATAGACAAGCAATCAACAAACTTTCGTCAAGTCGGCTATTTTAGTGGGTGTTCTCAGACAACGATAAACTCATCTCGATATTTCGTCCATTAGCATGTTTATAAACAACATAAAAGTTAGAATTGTGTGCACTGGAAGTAGTGCTGCGTCTTTATAAAAATTATTGCTTCAAGTTACTAAGTTAAATATTGACAATTTAATAAAAAAAAAACATAATTTACATTTTGTGTCAAATGCAGAATATTTTGTCCTGTTTCAAAAAATAAAAATCCATAATGTATTTTAAAAATTTGTGACAGAAATATTTGAATTTAAATGTTGTATTTTGCACTAAAATAATAAATTTTATAAAGTAAATTAATTTTTTCTTTACAATTTGTTAAGGGCATTTGCTAAAAAAAGGAATACTTAATTAACTAGGAGATTAAATGGATATGCTATTACACATTTGCTATTAAAAGTAACTTATTTCACATTGATTTTCCATCTCAAGACACTATGGAATTAATTAAATTAAAAACACACACAAATGGTAACACTCAATGAATCACTGAATCTAATATTATGTATTACAAATTTAGTAATAAAAAGTAAAAAACATTCCTTTGTTGCCTCTTTATCAAATTACCATTCATGATTTCAGAATTATTTATTTATCAAAGTCAGTTTTAAGTTCAGTTTTTGTTGGTCAAATATTTCTCATTCATAAATTTAAAATTTTTCTTATAATTTTACTGCATGTTCTTATTAATATATTATATTGTCTTAAGAAATTCATTTATATAAGTCTTGTGATATTTAGATAATTTTAACTCTAAAAACAAAATTGCTTTTGCTTTTTATCAAACTTTTATTTGTTAAAGTTTTTGGAGATATAACAGATTACTAATTAGTTTTAAGTGGGTGATTACATTTCAAATCCATTTCAATTTTTAAGTGATTCTCAGAAAATTCTGTACATTTTTAAAGAGTTACATCACAAAATGAAATACTTTTGACATTTATTTTAACTGATGAAATTTTAAGCGAGAAAGAAATAATGCAACCGTACTCTTTCTCAAAACCAATTGTTCGACTCTTCTTTATATGGGTCTTAAGCTCTAACAGAATTTCTGTGATTTACCAATATAATTAAAACGCTTCACTGGGAAAAATCCCTTGAAATGTTTTCATATTTCGCAGATAAGGCCATTTGTATAAATAAGCGGTTAAGTGCATCATCTGCAAAAGCGTAAATGTTGATACTGACACATATTTTTCAATGATAAAAAGACATTTTTATGGGTGCACTATCAGCTGTGAGAAAGCCACGGATTTCTCGTTCCTCGTTTTCATCAGCTCATTCTGATGTATACGCTGCAATGTAAACACACAAGATGGATGCCGTTGCTCTGACTGATACCAAAAGAAGTTCTAATTTTTTGCTTCTGAAATGATAATGATTTCAACGAGTTTCAGAGAGCAAGATTAGATTTATTTATTTGATTTTATACTTATTCAGATAACATTGCGATGAGTAAAATCATTTGATTAAGTGACTTTTAATCATTTGATTAAGTGATTTTTGTATCCAATAACTACCGTGGGAACTGAAAATGCTATGTGCTATATGTACACGTACATGGACACGTTATTGTATTCTGTGAAGTATGAGGCTCTTAGTGACTCTTAGTATTGGACCTGTAATGCAATGTCTCTCTATAAAAGGAAATACATTTTGTGACATTTTAGTGAAGATATATTTTTAAAGCCAGCTTTGTTGGCTGTGTAATGAGTTTTGTGTGCTCATAAAACTTTAAAAGTTACAAATCTAATCTCGATCTAAAAGCGGAAACTTAAAAGTTTGACAGATTTGAAGAATAACCAGACACAAAGTAGTTCATTAAAAGTCTTTTAATTCTTGGAAGGAGAATGTAAACAATTCTTATTTTTACATGAATATAATTATGAAACAGACATATTAAACTTTTTTAAGCGTATGATAAAAGTTAAAATATTTAAAACATATAAAATGCTAGAAATTACGCAATTGTTTTTCTAAATTTGGAACAATTTTTTTATTTATTATTATATGAAGGACAAGATTAATACGATACAAGAAATGAAATTAAAATGAGAGAAAAAAAGAAAAGAAATTATTCCGCGATTATTCTTCGAATTATTCTTTACTTTTTGCTTTAGTCTGACCATTTTCAACCCTACAATTTAAAAATTCGATTCAACTGAATCCAGTCACCGTATTTTTGGTCTTCAGCTTTAACGGCTGGTGAAGGTCTACGCAACAAAAAACCTTCCTTACTGGATTTTTTTCATCTATTTTTAACAATATGAGCAGATTAAATCATTCTTTTAACTTTAATGCTTTTAATTATATCGGGGTTCTTTAAAGATTCCTTAAATTTCAAAATGAAAGCATCTTCAGTAAAGGCCATTTTCTTTGATACTTCTGAGAATCTATCTTTCAAAAACTGTAATTTTTTTCTCCATTTTTTTTATGTCAAAGACAAGGTCTCTAGTGATATACGGTTTTGAATTTCAGAAATAATGTCATTTCTAGCTTTAACAAAGATCCAAGATAATTGAAAAGAGTGCAGTTTCAAACTCATGAAGGCCAATCTTTAAAATATTAAGTGTATCACTCGAGGGATATATTCAACACAGACATGTACTTGATTTGTCATTTACTGTTAGTCCCATATGAGTTGCAGCTGCCTCTTAGAACAGAATGCTTAATTCAAGGCAAGGACACCCCAGCAACAATACCAATATCCTCAGCGTAAGCTAGGGAGATGAATAGATTTATTAAAGATGTTTTCACGAGTATCAATATTTGAATCTCGAATAGCTTTTTCCAGCGCAATATTAAAGAGAAGGTATAGATGATACTATTTAAAAGCAACTGTATAGAATTTTCGTTGTTTTTTTGTCTGTTAGATTTTGTCCAAACTTGTGATTTATGGTATTTCATTCTCTAATAAAACAAAAACTAATCACATGTATGTGATAACAGCCGTTTTGCTCTTCTTAAATTAACAACCTGTAATTAACAGATTCAGATGTTGCACTCACTCCTATTAGCCTTGGGTTTCACATTTTCTCGGAAATGCCACTTCTTTCTGTAATGTATCGCTGCCACAATGATTCCAATTCTTTTTACCTGGCTCTACAAGACATTCATCAGAACATTTTGGTGATTTGTTTCTGATTTCATTCATTCTGACTGCAGGAGTTTCGAAACTTTCGAAACTGGTGGACGGGTACTTTTTGCTCTTTTGTTTCCTCATAAAACTTGGACCAAACTCTTTAAATTCCTTTAAAATGTTAATAAAAGGAAGCAAATAGGTTCATGTCTTTTCATATATGGGCAAAAAATCCACTTGACATTCAACTACAACTTATAGTAGCTTCAGGGCTGCTACTTGTCTCTCTCTATCTCTCTGTATATATATTGTTGAAAATAATAGTGGATTGTAATTTTAGCACAAATCTAACTGAAGTTCAATAAAATTATCCTGTAAATTTTCTGTCTTGTTATTCATATAAGCATTCATTGCACGAGCCAATAAAGCTAATCAAGAATATGACTCATTTCGTTGAAATTTAATCTGGATTCGTCGATAAGAACAGTAGTTATGGTATGGGGTTCCCCAGCATAGCCTAGACTTAGAGCTACCATTGAGTGTTAGATTATTTTCTCTCCAGCTTTTATTCTTATGGGCGCAAATGGTATGTCAAACGCAATCATGCTGTGGATGCGGCTCTCTCTCTTTTCGGAAGTCCTTTTTCCAAAGGTTACATGACACATAATTTTCCAACGAAATTCACTTCACTTGCATGTGTTTGGGTATGAAATAAGTACTATATATAAAACAAGTGAACAAGTAAACTAGTAAGCAAGTGATATTCAAATTGTCGAACGATTTAATGCAAGGAATGCTAAAATAATTTGATTTACTTCGATCTTATTTCTGTGAAAAAGAGTCAGAAATGCCTCTTCAGGAATTTACTAAGTAGTCTTGCGTAGGAATTTATTATTCAAATTTTTTAGATTTTGTGGAACAATTTACCAAGTATAAAGATAATGAAAAGTATTAATGTTCTGCTGAAAATCAAAACTTTGGTGTTTTCCTAAATGTAAATGAATTAAAAAAATATGTTTATTATAATTAGAGCATTTTCATGTTATAAAAATCAACCTGCGCAAATGTACTGTTTGGAGAATTTAAAAAAATTAATAATCATACTTCTTAATATTAAAAATGCAGTTCACTTTTTGATTATTCTCAAAATGAGCCAACATCCAATTCTCTTTAATTTTATTTATTTGAAATAAGCGACGCTGGACATTTTCGGAGAAGGTTTGAAACGCATTTATAATGCGATTATATTTTAAGCACAGTTCCTTTTTTATACAACATGAGAAAGTTTGTTGCTCTTCGCAATAGCAACTTTGAAAGTAAATTCAACTATGTGTCCGTTTACTAAAAACCTTACTCTTCACTACAGTTTTAAACAATTTAACAACTTAATTAACTTTTATACAGATGTATTCTAGAAAGTGTTTTGTTAAAACTATCTTCTTTTAAGATAAATGTTAATATACTACTTCATGAAATACATTTTTAGTTTTTATGGTGGACTCACACCAGATACTAGGATCACATCGCAAAAACGTTTGCCAATCAGGAGACAGGATAGTCAGAAGAATCAGGCTTCTGATTGGATGGCGTTTTGCGAGGTATGATCTTAGTATCTGATGGGAATCCAGCTGTACTGAGAAAGCAAATTTCTGCAATGAAGCCGTAGTATTTTTCTTTAAGAAGCTTATGATACTATTTAGACTGAAATTGGTTCATGCACTAAAGAAATGGCATAAAAGTTGTCAAAATTACCTTGAATGCTTTAAATGTAATCAAATATCAGCCAAAAAAATCAGTATATTCAAATTAGACAACAAAAAGGCTATTAAAAGTATAAAAAGAAATAAATGAAACTATGCCACATTACTTAGAAGCCAAGTAAGAAATGTTCCAATTTGTCCATTTATTTCATAATAGATTGTATAAAATATTTTTTGTTTGTCGTCCATATACATAATATATATAATATACATATATTATTCATATACATAATACTTAGAATATGCATATATTATATCCATTATACAGTATCCATATAACTCTCATATAATTCGTACACTGAATGACTAGGTGCACACTTCTTACATTGAAACTTAGCACATAAAGGAAAAAGGTGCACTATTTAGTTTAACGCTGTTTAATTATGACTTTAAATCATGATATAATTTTTATGGTGCTGTATCAAAACTGAATCATTAGAGCATGAATTCATTTATTGTTTACTACGTAACGTAACTCGTGTTGATTCCATAAACAATAACTATAATTAATACATGCATGAATATATCTTTATTATTCAGAATTTGATTACTACATGTAATATATGCAAAAGGGATAATCCTTTCATGTCAACTTAGCTTAACGAGTTATCAAGCGAAAAAAAGGTAAGGATTGTATTGACTCAAATTACGTTTTAGTTTCTCTTTGTCATGCGATATTTTGAATAATATGTTACAGTATTTAATTTTTTTAAAAATCCAGCATTGGATATAGTGGATGAGTGGAACTTTCAAAAACTGCTCCACAGATCACCCTAAACTGTCCCCCTCATTGTGTGTTCGAATGACGAGCGGGCCATTTTAGGGGCAGACGGGCCGTTTTAAAAAGACAACAATTTAACCGTCTGGGCTCGCCCCGGCATTAGCTTAAGTGCCGCCGGCGCGCGTAGATTAGCGGTTACCTTGGAAACATAAACAGAATAACATTCATTTAACTAAGTGGCCGATGGTGGTAATTGGTTTCGAGTTGATAGATAGCCCATTAGATTAACCTGATAGGGCGCGCTAATAGTTTTCACTGCGGTCGGGTAATAGGGTCCCGCTTCGAGCAATTAAGTCCCATGACTAACTATTAATTGGGTACAAGATAGTTTGCATATTTTTCTTCTCGAAATCAATGCGCCTTTTTTAAAAAAATATGAATGCGAAACAGAGGAACGGAAATGCTGAAAAAAAAAACTGTTTCTTCAGAAATATGAAAACTCTTTTCAAGTTCTTCCCTCCTTCCATTAAGCTCATTCTAAATGGATTCGAATCAGTGCGGCACGCGACTTCTGGAGAAGGCGGGAATTATTTAGCATTTAATTAAAGAGTTCTTGGGGAACAACGTGAACATGAAGAAATCGCCTTCTTCAATAATGCAGTGAATTAAATACTGAATTTAAGAAGATTTTTTTCTGTTATTATTAATTGCATAGATGCGTAATTCTCAGAAATTATAGAATAGATGCCTTGAAGCATAAAAGTTACAGGATAGATGCATATTTGCACAGAAGAATAAACGAAAAAGAAATTATAAGTTTTATTTGTGAGTATTTTGTATATTTTGACCTGTTCAACAGTTTATTAATAAATTCCAAGAAGTTTAGTTATACTTTGGTACCATCCTAAAATAAAACATATTAACAATAAACGTGGGAATTATAAATAAATTTTAGTGGCACACTCCATCAAAATGAGAGGATATTTTAAAATAGAATGATCAAAAAGCAATCTTAAAATACAGTTTTATTTACAATATTACATTATACATATATATATAAATATATATTTCAATAGATGCATATTTATACAGAAACATATAGATACATATTCGTACAAGTACCAATAGATATATATTTGTAGCCATTTTTTGTTACAAATAGATAAAAGAATTTCCACGGCTCATTGCTGTCCAAAACAGTATGCTTCACAATATATCAAACTTAAACAAGTTTACTTTATTAAAAAAGGGTTAACGCGCTGAGATACCGACGGCTTTTAAAGTTTTAGCGTGCAACACAAAAACCATAAACCGGAGACAAGGCAGCCATTCCCGAAATGGAAACTGCACATCACTGTTTATGGGTATTTAAAACATTGCGGAACACTTCGTATGCAAATGAGGCTATCAAGAATCTGAAGAGGCCTTTGGAACACCTTTTAGTCACGCTATTGAATCCGCACAAAGAACTGGGCTTACAAGCTGCAGTCGTGAGACCCGCGAGGAGTTTCAGAGAGGGATTGCCGGAGATTTATGGGATGTTTTTGCTGTTTCGGAAGAAATGCCTCTTTGCTAAATGATTCTTTTTCCAAGAAACTGTTTTGGGGAAGTTTGGGTTGTTGAGTTTTCTCAGCGCGGGCAATAAAATGGAAAGTTATACGGACGTCTTCAAGGACTGGTTTCTGGAGGTGAGTTCATAAAGATTCTTTTGTCTCTGATAAATGAGGAATTCATTCTTTCAGAGACCATTTCTAAAAAGGAAAAAAAAAAAACGTGTTCAATTATTTGATTGCTTCCGTTTTGCCCAATTTAAATTGGCATCAATTCAATGCACATGAAAAAAAGTTAGAAAAATAATAGATGTACAAACATAATATTATTTGCATATGTTTTCGTTGAACATTAATGGTAAATTAGTAATGGAAAGATTTCATAAAACTACATCCAGGCCGGTACATTTAAAAAAATTACATATTATTTTCTTTTTGAGTTTTATTATTCTAAGATAAGGACTTTAAAACAATTACAAAACAGTGTTATTATACAAAAATAAATAATAATTATTAGCATTGACAGAAAAAAATATTTGTTTTCATTGTTGGAGGAATTTATAATAAATAATTCTGTGTTATATTTTAATTTTCTTCAGTTAGAAGGATTTCAGTATAATTTTAAATAAAAAAACTAAATGTTCACTAAAATTACCAATGTCTCTGAAGAGATTAAATCTGACATTCACTTTTGTATTAGTGCTATTTAAAAAAAAAAGAAGAAATTTTTGCATTGCAGAAATACTGTAAAGACTATAAAGATCCACTTTGAAACTTAATATTTCATTCGAATTGCATGCATATTTTATGCCACTTCATTAATAAAGATCAAAAGATCCCGAAGTGATCAATCAGTGCCACACATGCTCTTCGGTGGAATCATTTGTGGCGTTGTTACGATGACCGAGAATAACTGTGCCACGCCCTTTTTCTAAAAGTAGGCAATTTTGTGTAGAAATAACTGTGACACCAATTGCTTCACCGTTTATTCTTTTTGTGTAATAGTGTTCTGAAAGCACTGAGAGATGGTTTGGATTTCTTGAATGATTTATTACAGAAAGTGCTTGTGCGAAACGTTTGTTGAGATCACAATTGCACACGGCATAGTTTTAATACTAGAAATTAGTTACAATGATAAGGAAACAAATGTCGTAATAAACTCAGTGAATCATAAAAATATTTAAATGGGTGAACTTGAAATTATTAAATTCAACGTCATAGAGGAAGGTCAAGCTTATGACTCACAAATAAAACTGTTTAAAATCGAGTTAAACTGTTTAAAATCGAATTTAATCTTATTTTAATCTATTTCAATTTTGTTACAGCGCAAAATATAATCGTTTACTAGTCACAACAACTGAAGGAATTACCTTTGCAATTGCTGTTATGATCTTATTAAACATAAATTCATAATCATGTCACCTTAGACAGTTCTTCTGATGTATTCCATTACTGAAATGCACCAATGTCACCATCTAATGTAGTATGATCTTGATTACGGAGAGGATGATAATTGGTTTGTTCCTTCAATCCAGTAGATGGAAAATTTGTCTAATTCAATACAAATATTCACTGTCATGCCATCAGGTTAAAAATCTAGAATTCTGGGTAAAAATCTAGAATCCTGTATCTTTTGTGCCAAATACATCGCCAAGTCGCCAAGTCGCCAAGTAAGTATAGTAATGAATGAATTGGTTGTTTTCGCGGTAAAAATGATATTTCGCCAAAATCCTTTACTGGGATGCCAAATCGCCAGTAAACAAACAAAATAGCTGCCAAAGTTCCGGTGTCCTCCTTAAACGCTATTTCGCCAAAATTCATCATAAAAAAAAATTTAAAAAAAATATTACGTCAACATCAGTAACCGACAGCTGTTACATCAAAGTTTATTCCTGAAAATGCTTTTACTATCCTGCCAAAATTTTAAACCGTGAAATGCTTTATCGCCAAACTTTTTCACAAAACGAATTTTGTTTTTTAAATTGCTTTTACGCCAAAAATGAATGCTTTATCGCCAAATTTTTATCACTAAAAAATTTATTCCCTGAATACTTTTCTGCCAAATGCTATCGCTTTTACACCGAAATTTAGCACTATTAGGCCCCAAAAAAATATGCCTAAATTGTCTTTAAGCCAATTCATATCGCTTTTTTATATTCTAACTTAAACGTCCTAAAATATAAAGGAACGCTGTAATTTCTTTCATTCTGAAATTGCATTACTTTATTACCAGACCATTGCATTGCTTGCCATCTGCAATAACGCATGCGTATGTGGATTAAATACTTCCTACAGTGAACGGGTAACAAGCTTCTTCCGGTAAAAATGTCTCAAGTTTAAGAGAATACTTTAAATCAAGCAGATGCAGGCAAATTTCTTTAATAAATGAAAAGGAATCAAAATCTTTTTGCATTTTTTCCTAATGATTGTAATTGGAAAGAATGCTGTGATGGCTGCCAAGGTATCTTTTGAATTCCTCCTACTTAGTTAACAAATAAACGTGTCCGTTTAATAAATAAGAATCTCAATGATTTGGATAAAAAGAAGTAATTTGAATAAGAGTATGTTTACATTTCTTACACATACACGCGTGCGCACACACAGACACACACACAGACACACATACACACACACACACACACACACACACACACACACACACACACACACACACACACACACACACACACACACACACATATATATATATATATATATATATATATATATATATATATATATATATATATATATATATATATATTTATTGTGTGTGTGTCTGTGTCTGTGTGTTATTTTATATATGGTTTTTGAAGGCGTATTACTTTCTGTATAGACACTAGTCTCAGTTATGAGTGATAGTATTGTGGTCCATATCTCTTTAATGACTCTCGCTTGCCCCACGTAACAAATAAATGGCGACTTAATATACCAAAGAAGGAAATAAAACCATCGCACGTTCCGAAGAACTCCTTTTCGCAGAAAAACATGTCTGGGAGAAGGACATAACAGTCTTTCAACCAACGCTATTCGGCCATAGCAGTCTCGAAGCTGATGCACTATTCCGCAGTTAGTGATTCTATTAGTTATTTGGGATTAGATGATTGGAAGTATAACGTGCAACATCTCTTTATTACTTGATTACATTCTTTTACAATAAGTTTTGTTCCTTTGCGAATTATGTTTGAAAATTCAACGCAGTTTGGATTGTTAAATTTTATATTTTATTAGTTTCAATTGGTGATTCTTAAATATCTATTTCTTTTATATCGGAATAATGCAAATTATTTTTTTTTTTGTTTATTGTTTTTAGATCAGTAATTTTTATTTTACGTACAGAATACTGAAGAAAAACCAAATTTTGTAATTCAAAAATTATTTTTAATAAATGAAATTGTGACGAATACAATAATTTATAAGATATTTTAATTTATTAAAAAAACCTAACTGATTTTTTATTTGAAAATGTAGCGCATTTGTTTGATTATTAAGTTTTATTTAATGTCGTTTCATAAATATTTATTTATTTAATAAGAAGATAATTTTAATTAAATGATTATTTTAATATTAATACTTTTTGTACTTTTAAACTGGCAATTTTATTTGATTTACAAAATATTAAAAACGAATTTTTTTATCTAAGAATAATTTTCTTCATAAATAAAATTTTGTCGATTACAGTTGCTCATAAAATATTTTTTTAGTTGTTTAAACAAAAACCAATATTTTTATTTTAAATAATGAAAAAAAAAAAAGGGACGTAATCATTCTAAGAAATCTAAACTTATCTGGAATTAAAAAATTTGAAATCATAGAAATAATCGGTACTTGCATAATACTTTTTAACAATTCGATCATCGCCAAATTGAAACTCGTATCGAAATTATCGCAATAGAATGATGCAGCCATCTTTTTTTTGTAACACATTTAAGAAACTTAATTTCTCATTTAATTTAAGTTAATGAGAAACTGCACACCCTTCCTCATTAAAAATAGAATATTTTATTACCTGTACATTAGTTGGTTGGATCTGTATTCAATAAATAGAAAGTTTGTTAATTTTTCGAAATAAATTTAAATTATAGTATCATGCATAGCGAATAGCTTTGCTTTTGACAGCAATATTTAGGCAAATTATGTTAATTCACGTGTTAATACATCAAAGGATTGTTTTTATGCTCTTGACATGACGAACTTGCAAATGAACGGTGGGGCTCTTAACCCTTCTAGTACTCATTTAAATGAATGTTTTCTATCTAAAGTTTTGAATTACGTTTCCGATTAATAGTCGTGTAGTTAGACTAATTCGAAGATATGCTGTCATCTAATTAGAAATGAAACTATTTATTAAAAGTATGAAATAAATATGCGTGCCATCCTATTGACATGGTTACAGAAATTTCCTTTTTTAAATTTCAATTTCAAATGTAACGAGTCTTGAAAGGAAATGTTTGTATAAAGGGATTCTTGATTCGAGTAGGCTTCGAAACTAGGAAATAACATGTAGCAACCAGGAAAAATAACACGTTAGCATTTTAAATTGTTGTACTACTAATGGTAAGGGATGATAAATAAAGGTAAAATATAAAAGAAAAAAAGTTATATATTATTCTACCAGGCAGTAGTTATGTCTTCTAATTATTAATTTACATGTAGTATTCTTTCGCTTATGTTTATAAAAATTTCGAACATCATTAAAGATTTGGTGTATTGAAAGGAAATTTAATGCAGGAACCGAATGTAGGATAAATATAAGAGCTGGATAAGACACAAGGGCACACATATATCACAAGGCAAACTGAAAACTATTCCGCTTTAATCGCTGAGGCTCGAGGAGACCAAAGGGCAGCACAGAAGGAAGCTGCAGATTTTACACATCATTATTTTGGAGACAGGAGGACTTTTACGACATATAGAAAACGTGGGCAGAAAAAAGAATGAGAAGAAGCGAAAATAAATTAGTGGACCACAGAATAGGATGACACTACGAAAGGATAGACATCTCATTTGTAGGATCCTGACGGATCATTCACCTTATCCACATGTTAGTTGTGCTTTTTGTAGTATTGCAGAGAAAGATTTATGTTTTTGCGGTATTGTCCATACGATATTTGAGCTTTTGTTTTATTGCATTTAAAGTTTCGATGGTATTCATATTGCTTGGTGAAAATGTCCATCTCTTCAAGCGCCACCAATCCCTTTCTAGACTTTCTGCATCAGGGATACATACTGGGCAATATGCATAAAAGCAATACAACAAGCGGTGTCTGCATTTTCAGCAATGTGAAGACAATATTTGCTTCCGAGCAACGTCCTCATCTAGTCGTCCAGCAGTGAAGTAGCATGCACAAAATAATAATAATAATAATAGTAATAATTAAATAAAAGTGAGAAACGATAACACCAACATCAAATATGAAATATGATTAATACATCGTTTATTGTGTATAAATAGTATAAATCTGGATTCTAAAATTAAAATAGATTTTATAAACCTTAGCTTAAAAACTTGCAAAGAAAAGTCATCATTACAAAAACTATAAGGATCGACATTATATTATACCCCGTAACTTTAATCTCGTAATCTCAGACCTCATTTATTAAGTACAACTAAGCAAAAATAAAAAAATCGAAGCACACTATATTACTCAAGGAAAAAAAAAATAGTACAAGATTAGAACCCAGCTTCACGTGACACCTCATGCAAGGTTCGAAAATGAAAGCCATCATTATTGATTAATCGAATGACCATTTTCTACGCCTAAAATTTTATTCGATTAATTTTTTCTTTCTTTTTTACCGCGAAAGTAATGAAAGATGGAGAGTGGCCGCGTGTGAGGTGAGCTGTATTTTTGCTGGCAAGCTTCCAAGCAACTTGACGAATATCGTACATTTTAACGGGTTTCCGCAAACTACGGTTAGAGTTAACAGGAGCCTTCCAGGAAATTTATTTGCCAGGGCCATTTCGTGATGTCTAAAGGTAACCCGGTCTTAAAAATAGTTCTTTTTCGGCCACTCAGGAATTTCCACGGGACGAGAAACACGATTTTTGGCTCCCCTTGGAACGCAGCCAAAAACAACTAAACTTCGAGGTTTTTACTTTAAGTAATTTTTGTTTTTATTCTTCTTTTTTTCCTGAAAGGTTAGGTAAATCAAATCAGGGAAAACATTTTTCTGCAGGTTTCAGCAATTTTTCGAAGCAAGTGAGGAGTGAGTTAAGCCATGCATGTGCAGATTACGGATGCTTGTTTGCAGATCAAGGTGGAATTTGGGTGATTTCCTGAAAAAGTAAAATGTAGGCAGATTAGGAACTTCCTTGCTATTCAAAAGAAAATTCCAATCAATAGACTCAATTTAGATATTCCTTACAAGCAAGGAGTAATTTTTATCGCTTGAATAAAAAGATAAACACATTGTTTATTATTCACATTCACTATTAACACATACATTTATAGTGTTCTATTGTTTTGTTCACGTGACTAAATAGCATCAGAAGTTTGAATTATTTATTTTTAAATTATTTTAAAAACTCTTTTTCCCTGCACAAAGGTTCACCGCATCTCCTATTTATGTATACCTGAAGACCACCGACAGTTAGTGAAAGGAGGACTTTCATGAATAACTTCCTCAAATTTTCTTGTCATATGGTAGAAAACCCAGAGTACTGAATGTTGATGTGAGAGCTTATATACACTATCTAAACCACCATCGAGTTCACTTCGTTTCTGAACGCCTCCATTTAGATTCAAACATGATCTTTCTTACAAGCCAGCTACGCAACCATTCGCAAGTACTTTTTATCCATCAGTTGGATATAAAAGGTTCCTGTATGAAAAACGAGTTTTGTGAAGAAGTCTCTTGGAATTTATAATTAAATAGTTGACAGTTCCTGAATATATATTTTTAAAAGATAAATTATCTGAAAAATATATGTACTTATTCAAGAAGAAATGTTTTTGATTTTGGATTGCAATGTGAAAATCTAATCGTAAAAAATAAATACCCAACTCATTCTTAATCTTCGTTATCCTACCATTGCTTTTTTACCTGAAATATTAATTCTAAATATAAAGAAATGAAAAAAAATTAATTTTAGAAATTAATTTTAGAAGTATTTTTATAACTAAAAATGTGAATATTCATTGCTATTTAGTCTAGAGGGCTTCCGGACACTCCCGGAAGATTCCTGCTGCAGGACGAAAGTCGACACCACTTCGGCGATACATATCTTCTTTGAGATCTTTGTGAGTGATGTAACATCTTCTTGGAAGGCTTTCATTTCGCATCCGAGAGCTATTTTTGGAGAAACCCACAAAATTATAATAGAATAGAGCATGCATCAGAATTGCCAGTTTGAGGCGAACATAATCCTCACGTGAATTTTACCACCTTTTTTTTACCTTTTGATGATAGCTTGGCAACAAGCCTTATTGTTGACCATTACTACTCTGTGCTATTGGCGTGAAGGAAGAAAAAAAGTCTACTATGCTACAACAAGTTTCGAAATTTTTGTATAAATTATTTTTTCACTGATTTTTTTGCTTTTTTTTTTTTTTTTTGTAGATGTAAATAATTGTTCATATATTTGTATAATGCTATATCTGTCAATGCTTATTTATACATGTATTATTTTTAGCTATAATAAATACAAATAATTAATTTAATTTTATTAAATATTTCGTATTCAAATTCTGCTGATAAATTTTGAGTAATATTTTAACTCCAAAATGATTAAAAAATAAAATATTCATTGATATGCAATTTTGTTAATTTATGTTTTATTCTATTTCACACAAAATAAGGAGAATTGTCACCCAAATAACATTTCTTGCATCTATTTATCTTGAGCAAACCAATAGTTAAATAATTGTATAATTCGAGAAGGATTACTTGGAATGTTCATAATTGCTTCGTAACGTGTTCGGAATCCAAGTTAAACTGTAGGTACCGGAATAATTAGCCCTCGTGTGCACAAAATGACCATAGAGCGACAAACCAAATCAATCGTAACGTATTTAAGTTTTATAAATAAATGCGCACAGTGAAAAGAAGCCCAGAGGCGATGCAGCTCAATTCTAGTACAAAAAGGATGAGAGGTGTTCTCACCAACTTTCTGCTTCTTTAGAACAGGGAAACGCGCTCTATTTTATTACTACTCTATGGAGAAAACACATGAATCCATGCATACATTCTGACTGTGGATCAGATGCTCTCACAGTCCTCATAGAGTCCACTTATTATTCAAAGCAGCTCTTTGAATAATCCATCAGCTCAATAGAAGCTCCCATGACAACTTGGCCACTGGTTTATTTTTCAGATGCGTCGGTAGTCCTCATGTACTATTTATAGATATACCTCGAATAGCCCACCGACGGGCAGTGCGTTGTTTTCAAAAAGGACTTTAAATAGTAGCATCATTGAATTCCTGCGTGGTTTGGGAGAAAACCAGGAAAATCCCACCGAGCTTTGATGATAGCACACAACTTCTTATTTTGAAAGCAGTCATGGCAGCCAATGACACCAGCGGATTCGAATTTTTGGCGCACATTGCGAGTCTATCTGTTCTCTGGGTCACATTATTACAGAATCTGAATCTGAATTCAGTACTGATTACTAAAATCTAGTACATTATTTTATTATCTCTTTAAATTTGTTATGCGTAACACTTACTAAAACATGATGTACATTGGAAAAAAATATTTTAAAAGGGTCTACTAGAAATATTACAAGAATGGTTAGAAAAAAAATTAATTTACTTTTTTTATAAGTAACACATCTAAGGAATAAATGATTCAAAATTTCTCTATTTTGTTACTTAATAATTAGAAATCGTTTTTGACGCTCATATAAAGAATTAAAAAAAAATGTAAAGATCCACTCACAGTCAAACAAACTTTATTTACAATTAAATACATCTGAAAATTGAATGTAAAATTTATTATATACTTGATTACAACTTTAGTAAAGTGTGCCTTGTACAAATACTTACACAACACTAAAGCTTACATGAGCTAGAAAACAACTCAGAATTGTACAAATGAAAAGAAATACATTTTTAAGAAATAGAATCTCTTTGTTCGAAGGTTCTGACATTCGCATTTCGATGCTTCACACAAATGCATTAAAGAAAAAGTATTTTGAAAAGTGAACGAACCGATTTTCTGTTTGAGCCATTTTGATTTTAATTCGAAAGATTTAAACATGCTTTTTAGAAACATAGAAAAAGGAGTGAATACAATCATTTCCACTGATTAAGAAAATTCATAAAGTACAAATTAAGTGAGCCCAGAGAAATGCAATGCTGTAAAAATAATAATATTTCGGTGATTTTGTATCAAATATCTTTAATACAATAACAATATTTTAATAGAACAAAATTACGGATTAAAGTATCATTGCGGTTATTTCTATTTTTATAGGGGGACACTCTTTAGTGGGCATCTCATGTTAGTACCCAACATTTGACAGTAGAGAAGGGAAAAAAATAATAATAACTTTCGTTAATGGTTACAGTTTTTGTGATATATTTTCTGTATCCAACAATTGCATTCATTTTTTTTTTTTCATCTGCAGAAAATTAAATTTTCTAATACAGTATGCAGAACTAAAAATTTAGAGCATTTTAATTTTGCTACTTTTATAATAATAATGACTATCAAGCGATAGTATTATTAAATTTAAGCATAGTTGCAGTTGAGATGTATAAAAATTTATTTGAAGTTAAGAAAAATAACGCAATCGTGAAAGCTAACGTTAAAATTAATCGCTAATATGCCTCTTTCTTTCCGCTGGTTTGAATTTAACCAGCGCTAATATTAATGCTGCTTTTATCAGAGTGACCTGATGGCCAGTTTGAAGCTCTGGTCGTTGGTACCACAGGCTCCAGGTTCGAATCCTGGCAACGGCATGGATGCTTGTGTCGGTTCCACTTTAAACTGCAGGTCCAGGTGGTTCGGAATCCACTTTAAACTGCAGGTCCAGGTCTAATTAGCCCAAAGTGTGCACAAAATGACCCTAGAGTGGCAAACCAAAACAAGATAACTAAGACAAACCAAATCATAAACGCAGAGCATGAAGGCTGTGAAATACTTTTAAATCAACTAATATCAACTCCTTCCGTTTTGAAGAGTTGAATTAAATCTGCTTCTGAAAAAGAACTACAATTTTCTCACACTATATATGAAAAAAAAAAAAATTAATGCGGAGTTAAAAGAAACTGCAAAAACGCAGTGAATGACTTTAAAAAGCAAATGTTTGTTGAACAACTCAACTTCTGCTGTTTCAAACTGTTGAAATCTTCATAGAATAAACAAACTTTGTAAAAAAATTATAAACATTTTTATTTAAATAGTTGTTTAAATTTTAGATTAAATTATATAATAATTTAATAAATTTTGAAAAAAAAAATGAATACATAAAAAGAAAGGAAATTAAAATGGCTACACTTTTCATCTGATGAGTTTTCTTGATCAGAAAAACTTTTGTATACACCCTTTCGTAAATGTAAAGAGACATACATTCAGAATGTTGAAAAGTTGGAAAAAATTAATAAGATTTAAATATATAAACAGACAATTGTTGTCCAGCTCGCAGACAACCCGATGGAACTCAATAGAAAGCACAGTACTCACACAACGGAGCGACGACAGTTGGATTTCTCCTTAAGGCAAACTTGAGCAGAGAGAATAAAATGACAGGCTACAATATACACATTTCTTTCTCAGCCATTAGAGGAACTTGGCAAACATTGTCGTTTTTTTTTAACTTACATATATGGTTTTATAATATAGTTCTTTAATATACGAATTTGCTGAGATTGACAGGAAATAATTTTTTTTCATTTTTCACACTTCATAAAACAATTTGGTGAAATCAGTCGTTCATTGAAAGGCGGTATTGAGTTCTCCGTCATACGAATAATTTTTATTGCAGATAGGTTTTATAGGTTCGCATAGGCATACTAAGGTAATTCGCACATCATGTATATGAATAAGATGAGACACTAAAAACGAAAGCGACAATTTTAAGCATAACGTATTGGCAATATTTGTTATAAAATAAAAGTTTGTAATATTTTTTATTTAATGTTAAAATATATAATTCTTACTATGTATAAAATAAATTTTCTTGATAAAAAAAGCTTATTAATGAGAAACTTTAATTTTGTAAAATTTTTTCAAAAACTTATATAGTGACTTCCTCAAGTTAATAACACTTTTAAAACTTGTCTGATTGAAGGGATCCAAACACACAAGTCTTACAGAAATAAATGATTCATTTTTTGATTTTTAAATTTAATATATCAAACAAAACATCTGTCATATCTTTATATCTCTTAACTTAAAAAGACATTAAAAAGTAATTCAATATATTGTTTTACATTTTTAATAAAATTGCAACTGGAATTTAAGAATATAATTATTTACAGCAAAATTGTGCAATTGTATTCAAATGACAGAAATCTGCAAATTTGAATTTAATTTATGAAATTTATTAATTATTCAACATTAAAATATAAAGGTAGTTATTTCAACATTAAAGGATTCCATGCCCTTTATATGTCAGGAAGAAAAAAGTAGAATATTTAAAGATACACTCAAAAATCTTTTTTTTGAATTTGTCTCAGAAAAATCTTGAAAGGTAGAATTTTTTTATAAATACTTTATGTTTTACTTTTATGTTGTATAAATACTTTATGTTTTACTTTTATGTTGTATAAATACTTTATGTTTACTTAATTATTCATTTGAAATTAATTAATTCATTCAATCAACTCGTACATTAATTCCTTCATCTTCATATTTCGAATATAAAAATATTCGCCCTAACACAAGTGCCTTTATTAGAATTTTACAAAAATGAAAGCTTTGTTTTTCATCATGACAGATGTTTAAAAAATAACTCAGAAGAAACTGTGGATAAGAATAAATAAATATATCCACAAAATAACTATTAAATATAGACTAATTTTGATTTTATTGTTACAAAAGATGCGATTTCATATTCAGTGTTCACCAATGCTCATCTCAAATTGGGAGATTGAATAAAACATTTAGCTACATGTGAATGAGTACTTTCTTGCATTAGAATGAGTGAGCATTGAAATATTTTTAAAAATATTTAATAAATAATAATAGCTTTTAACACAAATAAAATAAAGGACATTTATATTTAAAAGCCAAGAGATGTTGAATTTAAATACACGTTCTTTAAAATGAATGAAATCTAATTAATATGAGTATAATGTATAATTTGAATAATTACGAAAATAAAATTGACCAGTCACTTTGAGAACTTTCAAACGAATTTAAAAATAAAGTTAATTATAAATTCATATTATAGCCTTATATCACACTCCAAGACGTCATATATTTCAGCTTTTTTTTTATTTCCCTCTGCGAAGTAATGGCACTAAATTTACGGCAGAGACTTTTCTATTAGACACTTCACATGAATACTTGCGGTAGAAATAGGATGATTTACACATAAAACAGCTTCTAATAGTTAAGCGTAACCTTTTCACACATATCAAGCTTGGAACATTTGCACAGTTCGAGTATAAAAGAGTAGCGGTAGAAAACTGCAAATAAGTCACTGTTTTGTGAGAAAAAACCAGCCGTTCTTCTCTAATTCGGCCCATTATTCGTCGTACATCTTGCAATCGTGTTTCATGTAAAGCAGTTCCATTCCAAAATGCATCTCCATTGGGCCTTATTAGCAATATTTTAATTACATTCTACGATAGAGATTTTTACCAGTTATTCATTGAAAAGTATGTGAATTCACTAATAACAGTCCGTTTTATTTTAATTGGCAATGAATAGTTAGTAATTATTGCAACACATAAAGAGATACGAAAAATATATTTTTGTACAGTATATAATGTTTAGGATAATAAAACTTTTCCAGCACAATCATGTTGTCTTCTCAAATTCGAAATGATTCAGGTGCAGCTAAACAAATTGGTTTCACAACCATTGAAACGCCGCACCCAAAGAATATACCACGTTAGTAGTATGCTTGAATCCTCCTGGCACAATGTGAAGAAACCAAGGAAGATGTCTTTTTCTTGTTGAAATTTCTAGAAGGAACTGCTTTTATTAAGACTATTAGCAAATGTTTCGTTCTCATAGTGTTAGCACTGATAGGCGGTAATCTTCTGAATACGAGGCACATGTCTGGTACAAGAGGATTGATGCTATCCAACGTCTTGATCCGGGGAAATTTAAAAACAGTCTTGTGTGTGTAAATTGCATAGATTTAGAAACCATTGATTAAGTCCTATCGGAGTTATTGCGGGCTGTCGTATATGTTCTCCTCCTTTCCCTTTCGCAAAGTCAAAACCTTGTTGTATTGAGCGGGTTGTCCGTCCTGCAAGACAAAACAAAAACCATATTATTTAAAGACAAATATATATAATATTTTTATTGCACTATTATCGACAATAATGTACTCTATTTTTTTACATTTTTGAGTTCTTTTTTTTTTATTCCAGTTTAATTTTCTTTTTTTTTTTTTTTATTTTTAAGTTCATTTTTGCATAAGATATTTACATTTTACTGTATACCTGAATAAAAATGTAATTTTTTGAATATGTTTACTTATAAGCTTATGTATTGAAGAAACTAAATTTAACTAACCCCTGACATGCATTCATTATTTTTAGGATTGCCAGTAAGTCTGCTACATTTTGTCACTCAAAAGGTAGCATAATTTTTGTTTTTACTAAAAGTTATACTAAGAATTAACTGACCTACACATTAAAGTAGAAAAAATGAGCAATATATTCCCGTAGGCAGCCCAAACACTTCAATTTTTGACTTAAAGCACATGTCAGAGGGCCATTTGAAGAAGTAGTCCTAGTAACTTCAAGGATCAAAACCAAAACTTTTTAAAACATTAAAAAAATTTTTAATTCATAAATATTTTAGAAAATAATTCAATTTATTGTCATTCAATGAAATATGAATCTTTAGAATTTACGGGATTCATTTTTAACTATGACTCCGATGCGTCAAGGACCTAAAAGATAAAGAAGATTTTCTAACCTACTTCTTTTCGAATGGGAAGACATCACGAATGATATTTGATACCGCTTTCAAATCCTTAACTCAGAAAGAAAAAAAACTTGGTCGAGGACTTTACCCATGGTCCATTTAACGAGAGTTTCAGTTTCTAATTTTGCTTTTTATCTTTTAGTATATTAATTTTTACAATTTAAATTCTTGCTTTACTCAAAATTTAAATTTTCATTTTTTATTTAAATTTTTTAATTTTTTAAGCATTTATGTTTTTCAGTTTCATCCTTTTTTGTTTCTTTTAAAATACCCTTCGAATTAAATCGTGTTTTTCTCGATGCACGAATAACTGGTTCCAGATAAACAGTCAGTGATCACTCTCTAAAAGTTGACTAAACCAATTATTGATCAATGATCTGGCATACATTCCTAGATGGAATTTTCTTATTATTTTACCTTTTTTTTTATTTTCTTAAATGAGTTCATCGTGCAATGGAACCCTCATTGAAGTATTTGTTTTTAATATGAATTTTATATTTCTAAATTCGTCCAGTGTTCAGAGAACCGGTCATGAAACCGTAAGGAAGCGCTGTCGAACCTCAATACAGCATTTTTTTCTCCATCAAGACTCCAGAAAAACTATTTCATGTTTAAAATTCTACCTTTCTAACTTAAATTTTTAATTATTTTGTTTAAAATTTTCATTCCTTGTTCAATTCAATTTTATTCATTTAGCAAATTAACTTTTTCTGGTGTTTCAACTTCAGTTTATGTTAAATGCTTTTCAAAATTAAGATGTGGAGGTATTTTATGAGAACTCATCAGAATTCCATAAATGGTACGTTCGTTGCCCGTTCTCGAATCGAATAAAGGAACCTTCAGGTTACTGTTGCTCTCAGAGTAAAGACAGAATTTTAGGTGCATCAGGCTTTTATAGGCCCTTTATAGGAGCCTGAACACCAGGTATTCTGTAGGACTTTAATTTAAATCATTATAACTAAATAGAACGACATTCACCTTTGTGGCGAAGGCCCTCAGTTCCTGATTGGGCCCTCCCTTGGGGTAGCTGACGTCCTGGTCGTCCGCCAGCATCTGTATGGTCTCGTAGGGCAAGGGGTAGTGCCCCATCCGACTGGCGTCCATCAGGGAACGCGTCTTGTCGATGTCCACGTACCTCTGCAGGGTGCCCACCATCGCCAAGTGCTTCTCTGCCGCCATGGCTGCATATGAAAGATATTATAAATCAGTATAATATAATGCAGTATTGTAATAATGTAGTAATGCAGTAATGTAATGATATAATAATGTAATAGTTCATAATATAATACAGTACATTAACCCTCAAATGCAAATATTTCTTTGTGAATGGGTAGCCTCGGTTTCAACTAACGTAGTACACAATTGGAATCAGGAATTCAGATCTTCCGAGATTACTTAACTGCTGCACATTTACTTGTCATATGAGGACATTCCCATCAGACAGCCTGAGTGGCGATATTAGATCCCTTACAAATGCTGTTTTTACTGTGCTCTTCCCATCTTTGGAAGTTATGACTGCAACAGTAGTGGATTCAAACTTGTAGACTACTGCATATAAGCGAGTTGCTACTGGTCTCGTGTCGGATCTTCAAATATTTCGGCAGCAACTTTTCATCATATGTAAACATTTACAGAAAATATTACTTTTCCAATAAGTATCACTCAAGTAGTATCAGATGTTAAAAGTTAAATTATTGTAATGGTAAAAAATAAATTATAAAGTAATAATTATAAAAAATTAAGTATTTCCAATTTTTAAATGTTTTCATTTTCGTAAAGTTGCATTTTTGGAATCAAAATTTTAAAAGGTAATTCAGCTTTCATTTCTTTTCTGGGAATTATTTTTTTTGGCAGCTTTTTTATTCATGAACATTATATGTAAAATTAAGGGCCGTTTTGTTATATTTTCTGGTAATTAATGAAAACAGCTAATTAAGCAGCTTATTACATGTTGATGATAAATCTCACGTTAAAAAAAAGGAAACTTAAGTTAAATCATTTTACTTTTAACGCATCAAATATATGTAAATGAAGCAGCTTTTCTGACCTCTTTCCAAGTTGTGGCGGCTCCTTATCTTCTTGACGCACACGCAGGCCACTACGAGGACCACTCCAATGGTGAGTAAGGAGGCCGTCACTGGAATCACTATAGCCATGTCTAAGTAATTGGTGTTCTGGCCCAGACCGGCCACGGATAACATGGAATGACCATCTGTGAAAGGAAAATATAATATACATTAATTTCTAGAGGAGAAATTGTTGCAGAATCTATTTATTGTTATTGCTTCATGTGGCCTTCAGACAATAGGACAGTGATATCTCTCAGAGCCTGAGGATACAGGACACTTACTCTTGGAAGAACACTACAGCTGCTACAGAAGGGACCAGCTGCTACATCGATAAAAAAAACATAGCATTTGGAGGTCTTACCCTCTAAATCATAAAACAATGTTCTTTAGGCAATTTTATTAAAACACCACTTTGGTGTACCAATGACAATTCCTGTTGATTGAAGAACAAAAGTATTCAGAAATAACTGGTCAGCCTTTGCATTTTTAATGGAAGAAAACTCGTAGCATGTTGTACTCATCACATACTGAAGTTACCCATAACATAATGCATTCAACCCAAATAGTCGGAGTCGATGAGAGACACAAACTACATCGATTCTATTTGTATTTTTAAGCAATGATTGCAACCGTAGCCACCAGACCGGGTCAATACGGTACCTTACATATGCTATTACAGATTCCCGAGCAAGGCAGTGGGAAACATTTTGATGTACAAAAAATAAAAATATTTTTAAACTACCAAAGATTCAGACCAAAATAAATATCTTAGGGATTTCAATTTAAAATAACAATAAATTCAAAAAATTGTTTTTAGAATTTTCTTTGAAGTTTTTCCTTTGCTTTCTTGTTTATCATAATTCTAAAGGTTTTTAGAACAGAACTAAATTAGCTATAAACATTATTCAAAATTATTATATATTTTTGTTTATATTATAAATAAAAATAAAACTTTATCTAATTATTTCACTATTACCACATTTATCAAATTATTTCAATAATCCACTTTTTATTTATGTTTTAAATGACTCGATATCCCATTATTTTTACATGCAATCTTTAACCGTGACACACCTACGGCAATCGAGGCATTTCTAAAACTGCATGACTATAGCACATTTCCTCAGTTTTATGAAAAGCCTTTCCTCCGCAGTCATAAACAAGTCAAAGGAATAAAACATAACGCTAAAAAGGGAAAAGGTCGTAAACCAGTTTAGTTCCGAGGCCTTTTTGATGTCCAAACATCCCCTACTTCCTTTACTGCATGCTTGTTTTCCGGAGAAGTCACGTGAACATATTCTCAAGTGATCATTTCATATAAGAGTTTCACAGTTGTTTGAAAGGTTCATTTTTCTGCATATGTTGAAACATCCGCCTTAAAGATGTATTTATGCATTTCGTCAAAGGAAAGAAAGTTACAAACGTTATGGATAGAATCTTCATGGAATCAAATATTTCCGAATGCAAATGTGCTTCCACCAATGCACACAATGAATGCCAGTGGGAAAAACTAGACATTCAGATTTCTAACAACGCATTACTAACGATGCCTTCTTCAAACGATGCATTGCTTACAAATTTCTAACGATAAATAAATTACATTTTGAGTAATGTCTACATTAATTTAATTGCGAACTAAAATTAGAAATATTTTAAGTCATAGCTTATACTGGATGCAAAACCCATGAATGCAAAACCCATGAATCCATCAAAACATTTTAGTATTGATGGATAATTCATTGAATGCAAAACCCATGAATAAATTTCAGGATTATGATTAAATCGGGCGATTAAAATTTCAAAAGATTGATACCTATGTTTCCGTATAAAAATAACTCGAATCCTATTTCTTTTAGTATACAGGATTAGGACAATCCAATGGCCTGATTTTAAAAGTTTACATTATCGAAAAATTATTACACATGATAAAATGAGTGTTGAAAACATGAGAATAAAGAAAACAACTTATTTCCTCAATTGGCCATAAGAGGTTAGCAGTTATTTGAAACAAGGAGGCATCACAAAGTTGTATTGGGCGTGATTGATCCTTATTCCCCATGAAGATAGTTTCCAAATAATTCTACACATAATATTGGAATTCTTGTAGATTTTCAAGAATTCTACAGGGATTTCACTTTAATTTTAAAAATAATCAATATATGAATTTAACTCCAGTTAACATTTAGAAAACTTTTTTAAACACATTTTGTCCCACAAATGCACTCATTTCGAATCAAACTTTAAGACGAATTTTTTTTTGTGTGGATGACTCTGTAAAGACGAAAAAAAAATTCTAGATGTCACAACAAAGTAGTTATGAGAGATTTAAAGCAGTCTTCTCAATATTGGTAGTCAAAAATTGTTTCATTTTACTTATTTCCTTGGAATTCTACGAGATAATTTTGGAGAAAAAAGTTCTTAGAAATTAATTCTTGTAAACCTTTAAAAAATGCAATGGTAGTAGCACAAATGCCATCAAAAATAAAGTAAAATAAGTTTTTAAAAGTTTTGGTGTTCTATAGGTTTAAATGTATTCACAAAATTTTCATATGAATAAATAAGATAGTTCTGCCTTTATAGGAATATATATATATATATATATATATATATACGATATGAATAAATTGCTGTTCTGTTCTAAATATATATATATATATATATATATATAGATTTAGAACAGCGATTTATTCATAGCGTATATCCCAATATCATTGTCATTTAAATCCCTGTAAAAAATATCTCAAAGAAAATATCCATTTTTAGTATTATAATTTTGTTTTATAGACAAAATTATCATAAAAACATTTATTTTAAGATAATTTAACTTAAAATAAACATTTTTATAGAGTTTGGCGGGAACGCGCATTTTTGCATT
The DNA here is from genome assembly GCA_021605095.1 of Caerostris extrusa. NCBI lineage: Eukaryota > Metazoa > Arthropoda > Arachnida > Araneae > Araneidae > Caerostris > Caerostris extrusa. The sequence continues at coordinate 81,477 of BPLR01006326.1, forward strand.
TATTTTTAATAAAAAATAAATAGAATTTGCCGCAATGATTTGATATTTTCTTATTAATAATTTTTATTTTCTGGTTAAAAAAAAAAAAAAAAAAAAAAAAAAAAAAAAAAAAAAAACTTACTTTGATGGTGTCATCATTGTGGTATCATTCATTGTCTTGTGGCGTCATTCATTATATATATATTATCGTTTCATGATGTTCATTAAGTTATTATACTAATATTTTAAAAAAAAGCATTATTCACAATTCAAATGAAAAATTAATCTTATCCTATTTTTCTCACAGTGTCGAAAAGTAAGCAATGAATCCCATGGGAAAAAAAAAAAAAAAAAAGATTTCGAAAAGAAAAAGTGTTTTCTAAAAGAAATTGTTTCGCTTTCATGCTGTCAGGAAACAAGAAAAAGGCATTTCTACAGCTGGTAAAAGAGGAAGGTGACGAAAATCCCGTAACTAGTTTGTAGGGAAAATAAAAAGGGGAAAAAAGTAAAATTCGCCGACTGTGCACGTGTTGCATCACTGAAACCTTGAAGTCAGATTCTTCCGAGGTGATTTTCTTTGTTCAGAAAAGGCGGGAAATTTGTCACGTGCAATTATAGAGCGTTGAAGCGTTGCGTTCCTTTTGAATGTGATCATTCGAATTCTTGTTCGATTGCTTCTTAATGACGATAGGATAAGAGCAAAATATTGAGGAAAAAAAAATCTCTCAAAGAAAAAAGCTTGAAAAGTAATCTAAATTGTGATGGAAGACAAGCATTCATAATTTGATTACTCATATGTTATGAAAAAAAAAATATGATAAATTTGACCTGAAAACCGCATACATAATTGTATAAAATTAGATAATTTTTACTTTCATTTTTCAAACCATTTTATTTTCATTCCACGAATACTGAGTTTTATACAATTTAAAAATAAAATATAAAATGCTATGGAAAATAGTTAATTTTTTTAAATATGATACATAGAAATTCAGAAGTCATTTACTACAATGAATTAAGCTGTATTAAATGTGTGTTGGTTTCATTTTGCAAATTTCTTTAAGAATGGTGAATTTGTTTTCATCAGATGTATTAGAATATCAAATCATAAATAAATGATAGGTTATAACAGTAAAAAAAAAAAAATGTCTGATAATTTATAACACAAGATACGGAATAATGTCAATGATTAGTTTACTATTTACTCGTTTGGGGATTAATTTCCCAGCTGAAAATGCCTAAAATCAGGATTAAATAAATTTATCGCCCTCTAATAATGCACTGTTGGCGTTAATGTTGAGTACAAAAAGTTTAATTGTTTGAAAGTTACTTCCTGAAAGAAACAACTGTTCTTTTTTAAACAAGCATTCAATTATTCTCTATTTGTCTCTTCTACAATAACAGTATCTTTCACTATACGTCATAAACTCTTATTTCAACTCATTTGAAACTAATAGGATCCATACTCTTTGTAAACATAATATAATTGAAAATGACGTTGTTAATAGACAAATTCTATTGAACATTTCTAAAAACGAAAGGCATAACGGAAAAATATCATTTTGTATGTGCCTGTTTGGTTTCCTTTCGTTTTTTAATTAAGTGATTATGTCTCTATTGCGAAACATGCACCTGAATATCTCTATTAAGATTTGCATGGGTGTGTATTTCAATCAACAGCTCAACTAGTGAATGGAAATAAAATCTTTTTTTTAGTACATTTTCTCACGAGTACGAAAAATGGTGTAAAACCTGGTATTCTTAAAATGTGTACCCCACCCCTGAAGGCCACTTGAGGAGATAAGGTGTACCGCGAGGTGCCTATGATGTCTAATATTCTAATCTGTTACTAAGCAAACTTTAGAAGTGTCAAGGTACCTCGTTAAAAACCAGTTCACTCCTCAATTTGCCGCCGTCCGACCGATATCGTTAATAAACACTTGCTGGGAAAAAACGAGGATAAAAGTTAGCGCACATATCAACCCAACAATACGAATCGCTATTGTCATTTCACTCAACGCTTTTTTAAAAATATATCTTTTATGTTGTTGACGCCTATCACCTTTACCTGTAAATATGACACTTTCTAAAGCTATATATATATATATATATATATATATATACAGGATGATTACAATTAAAGTCCCACTTTCAAAATGCTGTCAAAAATGAATCACTCTCCACAATGAATTCAAATTTGAACTGAAGATACTCGAAGAAGAGAGAAATGGTACGGCATCCAAAAAGTTCCAAAGTGTATTCATAGAGGGCGCTGTAAGCGGCCTAAAGAAAGGTCATTCGGCTGCCAGTGATAGTTTGAATCGAAAGGACAACTTATTTGGCATGAGTTGCACCTTAAACCAACTGTAGTGTTCAACGTGCTGGATTGTTTCGGTTTTTGAGGGAAAAAATGACTTCCAAGTCATTCAACAGTTGTGATTCTGTGAGTAGAAAGCCCCTCCACCACGGCAAAGGTCATACCCAATTGGATGGAAAAAAATCGGTGGAACTTTTTTGATACCATACCGTTTCCTCCTTCTTCAAGTATCTTCCATTCAAATTTCAACTCATTGTGACGAGTGTTTCTTTTTTTTTTGCAGCATTTTGATAGTGGTATTTTAATTATAATCCCCCTGTATGTATATAGATATGATATACCACAGATACGTATATGACCAGTGTAAAAGAGAAGAGAAAATTCTAATTCTCATAATTGTACCACAACTTGGATAAGGGAAATCCTGGTGGTGCAGACAATCTTTAAATTTTTCCCAAAAATATAATTTCAACAATACTAATAAATAAGGAAGAATCTTCGCTCACCTCCTTCGTCAGTCTTGATGGCAACGATTTCGCTGGGGTCCCCTTTGCCGTACTGGTTGGTGGCCGTCACGTAGATCTGGTAGAGCTTCTGGGGCTGCAGGTTGCTCAGGGTGTAGGTGTTGTCCTCCGGAGCCACGACGGCCACTTCCTGCCACTGTCCTTGCTCTTCGCGGTAGTGCACCGTGTATCCTGGAAAAACGCACATTCCATCTCGAACGTAAGTCAACCATCGAAAACTTTTGTTTATATTTCTTTTTTATTGAAATATTTTACGGTGGATGAATTTCTTGTTTATTAAAGAAAATCAGAATCATAAAAAGAAATTGAAATTGAAATTTTTCTGTCCTTAAAACTAATTACTTTAATAAATAAGGAATTTATAATAAATAAAAATAAAGAGAAAGAACTGTGGATATATAAATATTGTAATGACACAAAAATAATATTATAGTAAGCAATCAATTATTATTAAATAATTCATTTTTTCACGTCTTTGTATCTTATAACTTGTAGCATAGATATAGATATATATTAAAAACATTTGTTTTTTTAAGAAATTTTCCATATATCATGCAGTAGGGATAACACATGTCTGAATGAAGTGCAATCTTTCTTTTACTTCTATTTATACCAATTTAAATCTAAATAAATCAAGTTATTTACTTTTATTAATAAGAAAATTAATTAATTTATTTATTCAAAGTTTTAAACGACAAAAAAATAAATTTAAAAATGTGATTCTCTTATTTTTAACATAAATCAAGCATTCATTCAAAAATGAATAAATTGTCTGTCATATATTAAAGAAAAAAAAAACTTATGTCATTATCTTTTCTTTTAACATTAAATTAAACTAAACTACTTAAATGAATGTCAATATAAAAATGTTTCATTTTATTTCGTAGTCTCAATTTCAAACTATTTTAAGATAAACTGTATCGCGAGAATTGTACAGAAAAGTTTAACTAAGTAATAGCAGTAGTTTTGTCATTAATACTTTAATGATAGCGATTTACCATCATAATATTTTCTACCATGTTTTGTTTGTTAAAATGGTGTTGTTCGAAAAATTTCTTTTATTATGTGTGCTGAACTAAATTATGTATTGATAGTACTTGGGGTAAAAAGTAAGCATTGTTATTTTATTTCGTGTCGTTTTGATAGAATGTGTTTTGAGTATAGCTAAATAGTATTTAAAAAATTCCATTTGTCTACATATTAATGATAACGATTCCACACAAGGAAAGTTTCTTTGTTTACCCGACAGTGGGTTATCGATCTTCCTCGTGTTCCAACGCAGGCTGACAGAGGTGGGCGACGTGGCCAGCACGTACAGGGAGGGCGCTGGGGGGCAGGTCTAGAAACAAAACAGTTACACAAAAATTAGTATAACATTTTTTAAGCAACATTTCTATTAAGAAATAGAAGCTGAAATTCAATGCTTGTATATTTTTAATAAAGAAATTAGTTTAAACATGTTCAGTTTTCCTTCGCAATAGAGAAAGGAATCCGTAGGATTAATACAAAAAAAAGTTTTTGTTGTAGTTTTTTTAATGTGACCAAAAAAGGAATATATGGCTAAGTATTTATGATTGGAATATATGACTATGTATATAGTATATTATTATAACTCTCTCTCTCTCTCTCTCTATATATATATATATATGACAATGTATATAGTATATGATTATATGACTATATATATATATAGTACAAATATATGACTGTATGACTATGTATATATGACTGACTAATGAATATATGACTAGTTCCTATGGATTCATTTAAGCAGGAAACAATGCAGTGAATCAAGAGAGAGGAAAGATGATTTAGTATTTGGGAATAATACAAATTTGAAGAGGCAAAAATAAGTAATTCAATTATAATTATTATTATTTCAATAAGGAAAATCAAATTTAAGCACAGTAAAAGTAATTTTCACAATTTCCTAAATTCTTTTAGGCTTTCATTTTTTCCCTTACTTTGAAATTTCCCTCATTTAAATTTTTTTCTCATGCAAGTAAATAATAATGAATACCTAAATTAACAGAATAGCCGTAGTGTTGAGGTAGATTTTTAATGTTGCTTTGCATTTTAATTCTCTTTAGCTTTAAATGAATTGAATTTTAGTAATATCAAATATCAATTTACTGACAACTTAAAAGTTTTTTAGATTAATATTAAATCCTTATTTTTGATCATAGCAATCATAATACATATTGTCTTTTAAATGGAAACATGATCTGATGCTTAATAAATTGAAAGCTCAAAAGAGATTTAATTTGTATAAAAACCATATATATAACAATAAATGCCCTTATTTTGTTATGTGATAATACATAATAAATAACATTATTTGGAATCAGAATCTTCATCATCTTTTACTTATTACGAATCTCCTCTAGGGAAGCTCCATTTTCTGTTATGGAAGAAAAGGAAATGGGAGGCAACGGAATGCTCTATTTGCTCACCCCCGTCGAGGGTCCTGACGTAGAGCTCGTGCGAGGGCGGTCCGCTTCCGGCCGAGTTGTAGGCCTTGACGACGACGCTGTAGTCGGAGGCCTTCAGCAGGTTGGTGAGGAAGAACTCCTGCTGCACCTCCGGCAGGTACTCCATGGACTTGTAGGAGTAGGGCTGGTTGGAATCCCGGGACTTGTAGCCGACGTAGTAGCCCTTCAGCTCGCCGTTCCAGCTGTCCTTGGGGGAGGCTGCGAGAAATAGAAATCGGTGAATTCGAGAACATTCATTCATCTGCCCTAAGTCACTGTTACAAGTTAATTTATTATTTGTGAAGAGGCCTTACATAATTTTTCCTTTTTTTTGCAACAGTTTAAAAATAAAAAGTAATTTTAAAAGAGGAGTCAATAAAAAGTAATTCACTAAGCTTAATAAAAATAAATAAAGTAATTAATTAAAAATCTGTAAAGTTTTCTAAAATTTACACTCCTACAGCGGTATCACCTTAGACCATAGAACGTCTAAAGGGAACAGTTCGATTTGAATTCTAAAGCTAATGAAATGTATCGCTTGGTATTAAGAGAGATTAATTCAATAAATCTACTATGATATAAGACGCCATTTTAGTTGGCAATTTAATTTTTTAATGAAGATGATTTTGTTTGCAACTCGATTAGCCATCTCTTTCTACGTTATCTGCATTAATAAAATTTTCACTTGATATGTAAAGCAAACTGATAAGAATTTTTACAAATCATTTATCACACATTATCTTAAATTATTAAAAAATATTTGTAATTATTGTTGGAATGTATGTATATGAAAAGTAAGAGGTATTACAGCGTATCAATGATTCATTTTGCATGCATGTCTATCACTTTTTTATGCAATTTCTGTGTATGTTATTTCACGGACAGCGTTAAAATTTTCCTAATATTCTACATCGAGTCGATTATAGAGAAAAATATATTTAAAATATCAAATTTAAAAATAACTTTTTATGATCAGTTTTAGACTATTTTTTCTTCGAGTAAATTAAAATATTCTATTCGTATCTTTTTTACAAGCACTTATTTTCATGAAACATAGTTTTAATAAAATTGAATTCATTTGTAATTACGAAATAAAAATGTTATTATAACATTATTCGCTTTGTTTTTATAATTCCTTTCCACCCTTTACAATATGTCTGTGTTACGCACTACAATTATAAGCAATATTTATTATGAATACCTATGAAAAAGGCGAACATTGAAGTGAAAAGCACAGCGAAAACCACTCACCTTCCACGAGACTCGAATCGTAGACGACCCTCTGGGTTCAGCGTTGATGTCCGCCGGCGGAGAACTCGGCTCTAAATAAATAATAATTATATATAAGGAATAATTATCAAGAAACAAACCAACAATTGTTATTTGACACTATCATGATGTATTTCTCTCTAACAGTCAATTTAGAATTAAAAGCTTTACGTTAATTCCTAGGGATTTCATTTATTATTACATGATTAGGTCATAACACTTAACAAGCTTTAGTTAATCAATGGTATTTCTATGATTTAGACAGAATAACAACATATAAAACACCCAGACATTTAATTTGCATGATTTATATAATTAATAGAATCATATTTTAAGCATTTAATATGTTTTTGATTATGTATTTAAATATCAGATAAAATAAATTAAAAAAACTTTTTATTACAAATTATCGTAATGCCAGCAGAAAATCAATATCGTACTTTCTTTTGTTTTTGATATACAGCGCCATCTTTCGACACATTGTTGAAACATAATAATTTATTCAAAGAAATGATGCATAGTTATCAATCAGAAAACATAACAATGAAAACAAAATGATAATCGAAGTTTTATTTTTAATAATGTTTGCATTGAATTAAATGACCTGCAATTAAAATATTTAATTTTACAACAATAACTTTATTATTTCAAAGTTTTGTTAATTTTATTTAATTATCGAATATGAACAGAATTTCTGAAATGAGATGCCACTTTACAATCTTGAAAGAGATACTGTTCTACCTTCTTGACAAATAACACAACAATTTAAAGTGTTTAGGCGCTGTAATGTTAGGGTGTTTTCAAAATTCCTATGAAATACCAGAGAAGCTTACAGTACATTTGAAAACGCCTCTCATTCTTTCTCCGGATGAAGAATAGCTTGAAAAGCACGGTTCCCAAACTAATACAATTTGTTTCTTTTTGTGATTGATGGGATCTGTTCTTTTCTTGCTCTCCCCAGAAGTTCCTTCCCGACTCTCCTCCCATTTAACTTTATTGCAAATATGTAACGCACACTTAGTCATCGAATTAAGAGCACATAAAAACTTTTAACCTCGCGTTAACCACAAGATGGCTTTTCTAAGAAGCTTTGTTCAAACTAGTTATTACTGTAATTATTTCATTATCTGTCTATCATTCGGTTAAAGTAATTCAATTTATGTTTAAATAAGAATCCTTAGACTGAAAAAAAAAATCAAGGTTTTTTTCTTACGACATAATTATAGTTGAATTAATTATTGCTAAGTTTGACTTCTTAATGAATGAAAGAAATTACAATGTCAGTCAGCTTATTTTGTTAAATTGCAAATAATTTTTGATGTTTGAAATACGTCATCTTTTAGTTAATTTAAATTTTTACATCATTCATTTACACATAAATACAGTTATGCATAATTATTTTTAAATTAAAGCATGACAGCATTACTTCTGAAGTGAAAATTATTCAAAATAATTATATTTAAGAGAAAAATAAATCTCAAGATTACATTTTATTTTAACAGTCTTAAGTTACATCTTTTGACCTGAGCTAATTGATCTTACATTCTTTAGTTGTTCCATTTCGCATTTTGATTATGTGTTAAAAAATGTGTTTTGATATGTGTTAAATTATAAGTATTATAAGCAATTTTGATATTTAAAAATATGTAAACAATTATTTTATGATATTAATTGTTATTGTTTTACATATCTCAACGTCTTACTTATTGGAAATAATTACAACAAAATGAATGAATTTTTAGTTTTTAAATAAATTGTTAAATATTCAACAATATGCAAAGACTTATTATAAATATTTAACCTATGGTTTTAGCAATGTTTTCATCCACTCATTGAGCTAATGGATTGTATGAAAAACAAACTTTGTTAACTTGCACTATTAATTACATGCAGCTGCTTCACTGCTGAACTGATGAAAATGAACAAGAATAAAACTCTTTAAGAAAAACTAGCGAACATTTATATAAATGCGGAGGAAAATAATAATTTCAGAAGCATTCAATAAAAGTGACTCTGGTAAAAATCTAGAATCCTGAACCTTTTGTGCCAATGCATCTCCAGGATGCCAAGTACGCCTCACCAAAATTTATCGCCAAACATTGCTATTACACCAACATTACATCAAAGTTTATTTCTGAAAAAGTGCCTTGAAGTCCTGCCAGTCATCACTATCCTGCCAAAATTTTAATCTTTGAAATGCTTTATCGCCAAACTCCTCTAGAGTATTGTAACCCTAAAGAAATTGGCGAACTATTCCGGGTTGCAAGATTGCCGACTTCCTGAGGGGTACAGTGTTCTAGATTTCAACCGTGACTCTTTCTAATCAAGGATCTTCCAACAGCATTTGTGGCAAGTGAAAGCACAAGACAGATAAGTGCCTCACCTTCTTCCCCTGTCCTGAAGAAAGCTCCATCAGAAGGCTCTCCTCTCCCCACTGCGTTTTCGGCCACCACTTTCAGCACGTACGGAGTCCCCGGATGCAGGTCTTTCAGAAGGGCAGACGACTGGGAGCTGGGAGCGGAGATCTCCAGCAGACGGTGGGGAGCGCCTCCTAAGACATATCAAATCAAATTATCTACTGTTAAATAAGTTTGTTTTGGTTATGGAATTCACATTGCAATGTGTGTTGATAGTAGAACACAGTACACACAATACAGTACATTGCGACCTAACGTAACACAGGAGTGTGTTACACTGGGACACAGTTTAGAATCCTACAGTGGCAACGCTAAGTCTCACTTCTTTTAGAAATGAGAAGGCATGATGGAGAATGTGACAGCGCGATATGTGTGAGTCAAATAAACGCCTCACATGAACACTCAGACTGCCTTGTAGGAGTGCCTCGGGTGTTCTCTCATACAACATAGAAATGTGAGATATCTATCCTTAAAACCCCTCTCGGAAGACCATGTTCTCCCTTTGGGGAAACACGAGGCCCTTCAATGTACAACAATAAAAAAAAAAAAAAAAATAATTCTGCATGGTTTGAAGAAGACAGCATAAGTGGATTTTGTAAACCCAGTATAATTATCTCACGTAACAACTTTGTGTGTTGCAATGAGCTTTCTTCCATGTTGATGTGTTTAGCAATAGAATAGCCAAAATTACGTAGGTATAGGTAGTGTCCTTCGATTGATTATTTCTAAAATGGCTGCTATTGAAACTTGTGAACTAAAATTAAAATCAAGACAAAGCTGACGTAAAGGTGTTTTCAAACCACAAGTTGTTCGAAATAAGTAGTTGCAAAACTGATGTCAGTATGCACCCAGATGGCTGTAGCAAGGCTCAAGAATGGGTATATTAGGTTGACTAATGGCTTTGCAGTACTTGGTCAACCTCCTCTACACATATTTTAAAGCACATTGGCAACTCAATAGGGCAGATGTCTGTTGAGTAAATGTATGTTTGTTGCTGAACTTTTTCTGCAACGGGGTCTGCTGATCCTGTACAAAGATATTTCTTGGGATACAGTATAATTATTAACAACACAAATTTCATGTATTTGTTTGAAATTGATTTTTTTCCATAAATTTGTTGTAGGTTCATTTGTCAAAAAACATTTAAATAGTAATAGCTTTATAAAGATAAAATATTAAGCATTTTTGATCAACAATTATCAAATGGCATTCAAAATGTGGCACATTGATACGTTTGATAAACGCACAATTTCTGTTTGTTAGGTTGCCTGATATGTGCTCTTTTAAAGGCAACTGATTCATGTACGAATTATACATGAGATCAATTAGAAAATGCTCATACAACCAGAGCAGAAAATACTCATATTATCATAGAGAAAGAAAAAATGTTTTTGAAAAGTCATGGGTACTGATGTAAATCTTTAAAAAAAAGACTTATCGTGTGATTTTCTATAAGTATCTCAAATTTGAAAATAATTACTTTTTGTTTCTATCTTGAATTCCTTTTTACTCCATAAAGGCAATTTGATTTTCTACCCGATCTCTGTAGATTTCTCTATTTCCACAAACACAAGGATCCATTTTTATTTTACTACAGAAATATTTTTCGTGTACATTAAAACTCATTTGTTCCTCAAATTCTGAAATAAGTCTTCCCAAAATGTTTATGCTATACATAAAAACATATATTTGTAAATTTCTTAAAATTAATTTTTAAAAATAACCTAATAAATTAAACAAAAAATGTCTTCTAAGTTTCCTTAAGCACGAGTTTTACAAACGACAATTTGAAAAAGAACAAATCAGCTCATTGCTGATTAGATAGTGAGGATGTCTTCTCAGAGCACATTAGCTATTTTAAGCAACGAAACCTCCCGTTTGTGAAGAAGGCAAATTCCAGAATGCGTGGAATTTTGAAGAGTAGAAGAATTATTTCTGGATGAAATAAAAGGAAACTGAGATATTGGAATTCCAGTTCATCGTTTTGAGAGTCTATTACCTAAATTCCTCTGAAAATAATGTCTTTCCAAATAAGATAAAAATTTCTTTGCTTTTTGTGTGGGACATTTATTCCTGAAAGAATTTTGGAGTGATTTTAATTCCCAAATCATCTTATACAAAATAATTAGCGGAAAAAGTAAATATTACAAATGTAACTTTTATGTGGGAGTTGGGGGGGGATAAAATTTTGAAGAGGTCAACTTTTCCAATAATTTTACAGATGAGTGGTGATTGAATTGCTTTTTTGAATTTGATTCTGCACATTTTTTTTTGTGCAGAAGAGTCATAATATTAAAAATAATAAAAGTACTAAAAATAAAGATTTTTAAAAAGTTACATGGAAAGATACATAATTATGTTGCTTTTATATAGTAAATTTATATATTTTAAATGATAATAACTAAACTCAAACCATAAAACTAAATAAAAGTTAATTTCCACAAAATAAGTTAAATTACTAATTCAAATACTCAAATTTAAAGTAATTAAATTACAAAACTGTGCTACGCTTAACTCATTACAATATTAAACACAATTTTAAAATGTCTTTACGGTAATAATAATAATTTACAATTGTAATAGTGAAATAGTGTTTCAAGGCATAAATAAAGATCTATAAAAAACAATAATAAACATAATATGATCTATCAAAAGACCAACTAAATTATTCATGCATTATATTTAATGAATGTTAACTATAAATATGTCATTTAATACATGTAACTTGATTCTTCCACGTGCTTCAATTTTGTGGTGAAATGATTGAAGCGTGTATCGCGATAATTCAATGTTTTCATCTGCTCTACAAAGAAATCGAAAACCTTTCAATAGCGAAAAATAAAAGCTACTATGAGGCATTTCTTTTTGGAGAAACTCTCTCTTTATACTCCTTCCGTTTTTCTCTTTTTCCTTTTTCATCACCGATCCGTGACGCACGTGCTTTCGGACACTTCGTCTCCCCAGCGAGTGGAATGACGTCACGGGAATGACGTCACGATGAGGGCCCTTTGGCACACAGCCAAAAAGAGCAGCCTTTATCGAAAGGTGCTCTCCGCAAACCGTTGAAGAAAAGGGTTCAAAGGGTCTTTTTCCTGTCCAAATTACTTTTGGGCTGTGATGCTGAAAGTTCGTTTTCCTTACAAAAATGGAGACAATTTGCTTTTTATACTTAAGGATTTGGCCTTTTTTTTTCATTTTACTAATAAAATGCTTTTCGTGTTACATTAAAACTAATTTGTCCCCCAAATTCTGAAACACGATTTCCCTAAATGTGAATGTTTGTAGTGGTTCGGAATCCACTTGAAGCCGTAGGTCCCGGTCTCCTATGATCGTAGAGCGTCACAGAGTCCAATCTTACTTCTCACCCACATCCTTCCCAAACTGTAAAGGGGCAACTCAGCTCTAGGCACATGGATGTGGTGCGGTGTAGTAGTAGTTGTAAATGTTTATGTTATGATTAAAAATATATATTTGTAAATTTCTTAAAATTAATTTTTAGAAATTATTTAATTAATTAAAAAAATGTTGAGGATTGACAATCTGAGAAAATCTGTAGTTTATTTGGAATAATTAGTTTTATTAAGAAATAATTAATGTTTCTGTATAATTCTGCTGGTTGAAATTAAATTTGATATTATTATTATTATTATTTAAATACAAAACGAATGTATATCAACCACGGAGGTCTCTATTTTTAAGACCTAATGTTGAATATGAAGTTTTGATTTTCCAAAAGTTATAGATGAAGTGATACTCTATAAGTTTAATAATTACTTTTTACGACTTCATTTCAATAGATATTTAAAAATCGCGGTTCTTACAAAATAATTGTGTGACTACTTTGATAACTGTTGAATTTTGATTAAGGAGATAACGAGATTAATCATTTGGTAAAACACAAGCATCATTTTTGTTTCCAAATAAAGTTATTAACACTATAAGGTGGAATTAAAATTTAGCATTTAAAAACTTTTAAAAAGTACAAATTCTATCCCATGATTAAATATCATAACTTTTCAAAAACTGTCAATGATTGCACTTAGAACAATTATTTTCCCATTTTTAACAAAAAAGATCCATTACAGACATTTCTTTCCCGGCAAACAACTTATTGGGATTAAATTGAACTTTTGTTACGAATGAAAATAATCTTAAAAATAATAAACGAGTTCATGTACTTACCAATATCTCTCCAGTATTGTACAATGTATTTGGTAATCGGAGAATTTCCACTGTATGGGGGTGCCCACGTCACACTGGCACTTCTACTCCAGATTTCTCTGATTTTCACATCTAGCGGAGGAGCGGGCACCTCTGGAAAAGTAATTAGGATGCTAACAGTTAAAACTACTGGATCAAAACAAATCGTTATCTCTTAATATGAACATCTGATATATCAGTATAGAAAAACAGCAGAATTAACAGATTATTTAAAAATAAATATTTAACACAGGGGCAACCTGAACATTTTTTGAACATTTTTCCAGCCTTATAATATGCGTGCATGCCTATATTCAAAAATGAACTGTCGAAATGATGAAAAAAAAAAAAAAAATGAACTTTGATTTTAAAATAATATCCTTGCGAATATGTGACAGATAGTGACTGTTTTATGGATGAGTTTACAGTTATGTTCTGTGAACTCTTGATGAGTGGAGAAACAAATATCGCACTAGTAAAATAAATAATTTTTAATGATTTCATTTTCTTATTTCGTTTATATTTATATATTTTTTATATTTCATTTTTAGTGTTCCATATTTCTTTACGATGTGCGTTTATCATCATTATGATTATATCATCTATATTTACATGTAACAATAATATTAAACACAATAATAATAGTCCATTATGTTTCCATCTTTCACTCCAAAAAAAGCTATAGTGGATCTCAATCTAACAGGGGGATATAAAATTTTAAAGGCGGCCCTTGTAGTTAGGATTCATTTCCAAAGTGGTCCGATGGATCATTTCTGTTGGCCACCCTGTTTTAATATATGGCCTCAGGCTAGGCATCGCTTTTCTTATAAGAATCTGTTTCTAGTTTTTAACTATAAACTGAACCAATGTGCTTTATATGTGTTTTACATAAACTTAATTCCTTTCAAGAGAAACAGGTACATTTTTATAATTATCATATCCTACTCAGTTTAATGAATGACAATTATTTCTCAGTAACATGCACAATGGAACTAAATTTTTTGTTACATGAACCGTAATTCTTTATTAAGTTATATGTTATTCCCATTCCTGAAAGTAAATCAATTCACACAACATTACTAAGCGTGCATTAAACAGCTTTAAAAATTGCTTTTAAAATTTTTAAATTAAAAAAATAATTATTATTTAAAAAAAATTATAAAAATTAAAAATTAGTAATAATAAAATAAAATATACATGTAGAATACTGCAAAATAATAAAAAAAAATATATTATTTAGGTTTTTTTTTCCTACATTTTCATTACTTAAGCTAAATTTTGCAATCAATGAAATAAATAAATTCAAATCTGAAAAAGCATACCTATACACACATATATACATATATATATTAAATCATAGAAAACTGATGCAGCAAATATACTACATAAAACCCACTTTAACATTTCTTTTATGCTGTGTCAATGTTTGTAACTTTTTATAAGAAAATGTTTTCTAATTCTAAGTTCTATTAGCATAATTTTTTTTTAAAATTACGATACCTTTCTACTGATCATAATCATTACTAAAATGATCATTCTACTTCAAATATTTATGATTATTAATTGTGAGTGGTTATCGAAATTACATAAAGAAGTACACAAAGATTTGAGGTCATTAAAGTTACCAGATCAATATATAGATTAGTGTGAAGAATACTATTACATTGATATCAGTATTTATATATCAATTACTTAAAAATTATTTGAAATTAAAAAAAACTTAAATATCAAACACTTTTTATAAAATTATATTTATTTAAAAAACTATTTAATATCTTTATTTAATTACTATTTTAATTTACAAAGCTAATTTATGAAGTAATTGCTAAAGTTTTATATATTTCATTTAAAATAATTCGTATAAATGAAGCAAATAAAAATGAATATCATAATAAAGAAGCTTTTAAATAATAGAGTTGATATTAAAAAAAATATAAAATTACAATTTTATTTTTTAAAAATATGCATTTTTTTATTATTATTATTATTTTGTTTCCTTTTAAGTGCATCAAGTGTTGAAAAATAGAAATTTAAATCAGTTGCATTTTCAAAAATAAATGTTAAATTTAGAAGTAGAGATTTGTTCCCAATTTTTAAAAATTTAATTTAATATATGAAAATTATTATTTTAAATAACTTCTTTTTGAATTGTTAAGTTTGATAAATTCAAGTGAAACTTGAGAAAATTCAAAAAATGCGCATTCGAAATTCCTAAGCCAATTCCTATTCCTAAAAAGTTATAACAAGTAATAACTATCAGTTTAGTTTAGTTTGTCGCTCTACGGTCCTTTTGTGCACATTGTTGGCTAATTTGACCAGGACCTACAATTTAACGCGGATTCCGAACCACCAATAATCACTCATGCCACCACCAGGATTTGAATCTGAAGCCTGTGATACCAACGGCCAGAGCGCTAACCAATTGGCCATCATGCCACAAAAAAAATAATAATAACTGCTAGTAAAAAGATAAAAAGTCCAGGCAATTATCGCCAAGTCCTGTTTGTTTGTAGAAGCTGTAGTTTAACGAACTTTCAAACAACCACTTGTGAAGTTCAACATGGCAAAGCTTCTCTACAACAGAGGCAATTGAATTGAATTGAAACATCGCGTTGCTTCATTGAGGTGAAGGTCCTGCGAGCGAAGGATGGTGTCCTTTGCATGGGTTCAGAGCGGATGTCATTTGAATTGTCTTACAGAACACGTTGCGTGTGTGCTGGTAATGTAATCAGAGTTAATTTCGAGTCGTGATGAACCGTTTTTCTCTCTTGTAGATAATGAAATAATTTTCGAAATGATCTCTAAGAACGATAAGTTCTGAAATACAAGTTATGTTATGTCTCTTTATATTAATTTAAAATACTTTTTTGAAAATGCATTAAAACATCTCAGTGATGAGTGTAATAAACTAGTAACTGAGTGTTTTGTATGACAAGAAAATAAATGGTGCAGAGTGAAATAATGAGCAGGTTTATTTTATTATAGATAAATTCTGTCAAATAACTTTTTCGCGACCTGCCCTTTGTTTTTTCTCTAACTTTGAAATAAGTTGGATTCAGAGACATTTGGCTGATTATTTCACTCTGAACTGTTTATTTCCTTGTCACTCACTTACTAGTTTATTACACTCATCACTGAGATGTTTTAATGCATTTTCAAAAGTATTTTAAATTAATATAAAGTGAGACAACATAATTTTGTATTTCAAAACTTATCGCTCTAAGAGATCATCTCGAAAAAGATTTCACTTTTTTTTTTTTGAGAGAAAAAGGGTTCGTCATGACTCGAAATTAACTCTGATTAGCATGCAGAAATGAGATGAATCTTAATTTTAACATTCCAAGGATTGGTATTGCTAGCAAAAAAGAATTCCATTAAAAATAATAAAATTTTTTCCATTTTTATAAATTTAAAAAATTTCCTTATAAAAGAAATCCATTTTTCTATTATAAAAATTAAAAAAAAAATTATATGTATTAAAATTCTTCCCTAGTTGACAATTGTTTTGTTTACTGTGTCTTTTCAGTGTTTTGTTCTTTTACGATTCAATTTCCACGATTTGTATCATTATTATAAAGTTAACATGTATATAAAATACTATTATTTATGATGGTGACAGCGTAGATTAATAGATTAATATTATGTTTGATCTAGCTTAAATTGTCAACGCATTATTCATTTTTTACTTTAGTGATTTAGAAAATTCTACTTTATTAAAATTTTGCAGTTTTTTACTGGTATTGGAATTTTGTGATCTAAACAGCAGAAATATTATAAAATATTGATATTTAATATTATAGGATTCATGTAAGATTTCGTTAAAGTGGGATCAGAGATATTTCACAAATTACTTGGCGCTATTGTCTTGTTCTTTCAAATTAATTTTTGTAATGTTTTAATGTAACAGCGCATGCCTAAAGATCGAAGGCTATGTTTTCCTATGTTTTAGTTATTTCGCAAAATTTTGATTATTATAGATTTAAAAACTTATTTTGTCTAAGCATAAAATCAGATTTAATAAAAATGAAAATTAAGTGCATCATTGAGTAATTTTTTCAATAAATAAACAATGTAAAAATAAATGCATAGAAACTCTGGTTACATAATCCAGAATCACCCATTTATCATTATTCAGAACAAATTTATTATATTAGATTAAACTTAAATATAGTGTATTATAATAATATATAATATGCAAAAAAACATAAACATAATATATAATATATAATATAATATAATATATAATATATAATTCATATAATATGCAAAATTAAATTTTTGTGATGTTTTATGCTCATTTAAGAATTAAGGAAATAAAATAAGATTTGTATTTTTAAGATATCTATTTAACGAAATTTAATTTATAAAAAAATAAAATAGATCACTCGTCAATTTTTGCGGCTTGCACATATTCTATAAAAATATGAAATAAATGGATTATAATTTCGATTTTGCAAGCAAATTATTACATACAAAAAAGTATTCTATTAATAAAATGTAATGTAGATTCCTATCTAAAAACTATGAGATCTATGCAATAACTTGGTGAAATTAAATATAAATAATCTTCTGATTAGATCAAGTCAGCTTTATGGATATATTTAGTATATTTTATTTGGTATTTTGCGAATAAGGTAATAAGACCAATTGATGTTGTTGTTGGGGTTTCCCCGAAATCAACTATTGTCGTGCTCCCGAATACTATTGGCTATGCTGATTACTAGCTTGAATATACATCCTCTTCCGAGGGATGATCCAGACAATGCATGGCGGCTGTAACAGCTGAAAAATCAAAGAAATGATGAGGAGTAAGCTCGGCATTTTTGGCATCACCAGCAGAAATTTTCATATTTTTGTGGTGCTTCATCCTTAATCTTAATTTTTGTGAGAGTAGTGACCCATTTGATGTTTCGTTAAAATAATAGGATTGCACATATATGAAATGGCTGACATAAAAATTAAATTTACACCCAGTTGCCTTTCCAAAATATAATATAAACATATCAGGTATGGACTATACATTAATTTTTTAACTAATGTTATAATAAAAAAAAGCATTGCATGAAATGTGAATGATCTGATGGAAATGGATGACATTTTACAAAAAGTGTTTTTATGTAGGGTCCCGAGAAACGAAAAACTGGGTCGATGGCAAAGAATGAATGATGGATGGAAAAAAGAAAAAAATGAAAAGCGAGAAGCACTGTGTTTATACCCATGACGAGCAGCCGGATCTTCCGCTGGTCGTTGCCGAACTTCGTTCTCGGCGACGCACGAGTAGAGGGCGCCGTCGTCCCGGTCCGTCGTCCGGATGATCAGCTCCGACATCACGCCCTTCGGGACCAGGGTCTCGAAGATCTCGTACCTGGAATGGAAACAATTACACCAGTAAAGGCTCTGCTTGAATTCCAATAATTATATTCAATGAATGCAGGCACTTTAAAATATTTTTTATCATTCCATACAACAAAATAATTAAGTGTTGCTTAAATTACATTATAATCAGAAATTATGATAAATGTTGATATATCAATAAACATAAAGTATCAATAAACTCGTTTAGTTTTTATACACCCTAGAAAAGGAATTGAAATTTTGTTAAACATTTATTTAATATTTTTACATTCGTAATTTGAACTCACTTGACTCACAGACATGCCAAAGTAAATTATTCTATCTTAATTTTTAGTTTTCAAAATTTGTATACTGAATGGTGTATACTTGATTCACAGACATGCTAAAGTAAATTGTACAGATTTTTCAATCTTATTTTCAGCTTTCAAAAATTTGTTTAACAACAAAGATTAATACACTAAAACCAGATTTTAAATATGTTATTATTACTAACGAAAAATCTTCAATTGAGTAACAAACAAAAATTCAAAAAAGAGAAAAGTTGCTGATAAATGTAAAACTCTAATTTATACATAATTAGAATATGACTATTGGAATGTGTTTATTAAATTCTTATCGTTATTGTAACCTTTAATGAGCAAAATTAATAATGAAATGTGTATAAATATCGATCATTAACTGCCATGACTACACTTGTTTATGTCTAGTTATTAATTAATAGAAGGCTAAATAACTCGAAACAAATGTTGAAGAAGTATTTAAATTCGAGCTATATGAAATATTAATATAAATTTCACAACTGACGATTTGTCGTTCACAAAAATATGCATGAATCTATAAGTGTTTTTAATGAAATTTCACGAATTATAAAAATTGTATATTACAGTCAATAAATTATCTATTACAAATAGATTAAAGAAAATACTACATGAAACATTATAATTTTTTATAATTTAAATATTTACCTTTTAATCACTTCTATGAAATGAAATATACATATAGTTCATATTTTAATTATTGTTTACAAAAATAAAGAATAGTAAAAAAGCCTTAAAAGGTTTTATACTCAAAATTAATTTTTTATTTAGTGTTTGATGTATTGGTGCTTATGGAATCTTTATTTTATGCGTAATATATATAATGCTTGTAAATAAAAAAGGTTAAGAGGTATACAAAGAAATTATAGGATGAAGTATGGAATATAATGATATGTTTTTGAATTTGAATAACTGAAATTAGGTTAATTCTTCCTTTTATGTAAAAGGTTATACCTTCCTTTTATGTTAATGTATTTGTAACATTGTAAAACAAATTCACAATTTCCATTCATTGATAACGTAAGGAAAATTATCCCTTTGTAGATTATTAAATTGTCACCTTTCATCCCCGCTTTTACTGATGGTAGTTTCATCCCTCTGCCATGTCACTGCAAGTGGTTGGTCACCCAGAGCTTCACATTTCATTCTCGCGCTGTCTCCCTTCTTCGCGTTCACCACTGCGAATTTCTCTTCAAATCTCGCCGGCACTGCAAGAAGGAAATTAGGAAGGTGAGGAAAAACTCTTTTTATTCAAACATAATAGGGTACAACTTTTTAAAAATTAATTTAAACGATGTGAAGTAAGGCTACACTTTTTTGTTTAAGGTAAAGTTCTCATAATTTAAATGAAACATTAAATTTTTAAACTGGGGAAAAATGCTTTTTTCTCCACAAAATAAGAGCCATATAATATTTATACCATATTATATGTAATATTGTTTTAAATATTAGATATAAATGCTGAATGGTAAAAATTAAAGAAACAAAAATTAAGAAATGCATTAAATTTACTTAAAAGTAATTAAATTAATAAATTTAAATATGTCTATATTTTCATGAATATCAGATAATAATAAATGTTCTTTGTAAAGAAAACCTTATTAAATTTAAAAGTATTTTTAAAATCTTGTTTTCAACTGGAAATAATAAATAAATAAGTAATTATACAAAAATAATAAAATTCCTGAAAATGAAAATATATTATTAGTATTATACGATATTTAGATACAAACAGCATGATTTACTAAAAATATAAAACTTATCTTGGAATGTTCATAATTTATTCATAACATATTATATAAACAAGATTATGAAATAGAAATACACAAATTGAAATCGTGTACAAAATCTAATTTCCTGAAAATAATGACATATAATTAAATATTATATATATGATCATCCCTGATAAGGAAATAAAACAAATCTTATGAAGAATATCCTGAAAATGAAACACATTTTTTTAATTATATACATTACACATACATAAAAAAATTAAAGTTAAGAATTAAAACTAACATCACCTCAAAATATACATAAATCTTACTTAAAATGATATACAGATAAATAATCCAGTACACAGAAATAATGATAATGACCAGCAAAAATGATGGATGAAATTAGAGATAACAATTCAAGTGAATATCTGAATACAATAACTAAGTCCCAATAATAAATAATTTAGAAATACCACTTATAATAAAAGCCATGCACATCCTTTTTAATGTTCTAACATACGTTTAATCATGAATAAATAATTTATATGATTTATATCGATTTTCGGATCAAACATATGTAGTGAAAAAATATTTCGTAAAAGTGTTTGTTGAAATGTGTAAACGCTTTAAATGTGACATTTTAATAAAAATCAGAGAAAGAAAATACAACAACAATGGGTTTTTATACATGTTTATTTCAATTCATATATTTAAAAGTATCCTTTCCGACTATAATCCTGTTAAATAATTTTTTTTGTTGTTGCTGTTTTAAGGTACCACCTATCCACCTTACCGTTCACCGAAACAGTGACTGATTTTCTTAAGGGGCTGCCAAGACCATTATCAGCTTCGCATTCGTACTTCCGGCGTCCTCAATTGAAAGTCTTGGAATGGATAATGTTCCATTGCCTTTCACCTCAATTTTTGTCCTGTTATTTTTGCGCAGATACTTGAGCACCTAAACAGAGAAATGATTTCATGAGAAAAAAATGAGATGAATGCAGAATTATTATTGATAGATGTAAAGTAGTACTACTCAAAAGTATTATGTAAAAAAGTAATTTTGATAATGCAAGATTAAGAAAATGCAAAATTAATATTTTTTTAATACGTGTGTATGTTGCAAATCTAGCCATGAATGCTCTGAGCCACAGCTAAATTGCGACGAATTTCAAAGCTCCTTCCTTACGACTCTATTTCAAACAAAAAAAAAAACTCGTTTGGTAAAAAAAAAAAAAATTAAGATTATATTTCAAAAAGATTGATTTTAATCTGAAAACCCTCTCATAAGTGACTTCTATTTCAACATAATAACACTGATAAATATATTTATTGAATATTAAATGTACAGATTTTTATTTATTTATTTCTTTTTAAAATTCATTACATTATTCTGTGTTCAACTCAAAAAGAAACTCATATGTACATGATGCATTGAATTACAATTCGATAAAACAATAGTATAAAGGTATAAAAAATAAATTGAGTTAGAGAATAAGTTAAAATTATTGAAAAATATGCCGCAGAATAATGTAAGAGCCCTAAGAGATGTATTATACTAAATAAGAAGATGAGGATATTAAGAACGTTTTAATTGCGTTTGTTTACTATTTGCATTTAATTTAAATGTATCTTTTATTTTATCATTCCATTCTCTTTGTGTCTGAATGATTTATACCAATCTTATAACAATTGAAATTCTTAGTAATATTAGGTGATATAATTTTTATTTCAATGCATGATAGTTTTACAAGTATTACCAGGAATGACATGATTTAAACATGCCTTAAACATGGCTTCTTTTTTTCAATTATTACAGACCAGAGATGCTTTTTAGCATGTTTCATTTAAACTTATTTTTACAATATTCCTTAACACTTTAAACATTTTTATTAATTATAACATTTTTAATAATACCATTAATAAACAATTCATGTAAAATATTTTATTTAACTTTAATTTAAACAGTGAAATTTCATAATTGTTGATAGTTAAAGAATATATTTTTACTTGAATAATTTAATGAATAAAAAAGCAACTGTACTTCAGCTACTGTATTTAAATTTTTAAATAGCACATGAAATAAACACTATTATTATAACAATACTATAAAACAAAAATTATTGAATAAAATTATTGACTGGATTTCATCATTGATAGCCAATGTTCGTCATTAAATATGAATTTATTCAGATAAACATTTTAAAATTTTGTAAAGTTATTTTTAAAACATTAATAATGTATGAAAATCAGATGGGTTTACTTACTGTTGTATTTGTACCATCTTATGTTTGGTTTTGGCAGCCCTGATACGAGACAAGGAAGAGAAACGGAATAGCCTTCCAAAACTTCTACGTCATCTGGCTCTTTTATCCAAGTCGTCGGTTCTGGAAAGAATTGGAGCTTATAAAGTTCACATTTCTTATTTGCATTTATAGTATACATAAACATCTTAAATAACATAAAACAATTAAGTTCTCGTGATATCATCTTATTATGTCTTGTAAAAAGTTATATATAGCAAATGTAACTAATTATATTGCTAATCAAAGAACAAGAATGATATATAATCAATGGAACAGTTAATATTTTGTGAATTACAAGCTTTTATATCAATTTTTCCTCAATATTATATTTTAAAAAAATATATTTTATCCCTATGAAAATAATTTCTTTTTTCTTAAATATTCAAAAATCAGCATGTTATTTGTATTAAGTATATTTTTAATAATAAAATTACACTTGTTAAGATACCTATATAATTATAAAATTTAAACATGAAATATATTTCTAAATCAAATGGAAATGTTTTTTCAAATAGTTATAAAGGATTTATTACAGCTTCATAAATTTAATCATTATTTAAAATAGAGCAATTAATATGTTATTTATGATGATTTTAGATATAATAATATTTTCTTTAATTAAATTTTTTTTTTTTTTTTCGAAATTGAAATTCTTTTCTGAATTTCCATAACAGTAACAGAAATTGGCTTTAAATTAAGGAAGTTATAAAAAAAATTTTTTGAAATTAAATATATTAAGTTACATTTATTATGAAAGAATAATAGTGGAAATGTAACACTAAAACAATTCTAATGATACTTTTTTATTAAAATTTGTGTAATTGCTGGAAAAATAACTTTACAGTTCAAGTGTTTAAAATATAAAAAAAGAGAAGAAAATTAGTTATTATAAATTTTTTTAAAAGAAAGCAATTGATATGACACAGTAGCAATCTAATAAAGTATAGGTTAAAGGCATTTACTGTTTCTTAGTCAAAAAGGAATTAAAATTAATATACATCATTTATACTATTTAAATATTAATGATGAAGAAAAATTACCGTGGACAATAAGAGCCGCTGTATAGCTGTCTCTTCCATGTAAATTTTGTACAGTACATGTGTAATTTCCAGTATGTTTAGAAGAAACAGGATTGATATTTAAAACAGAATAATCTTCATGCTTATCTATGAGAACAGCAGAGTCTGAATCCTGAATTTCTTTTCCACCAAAACTCCAACTAAACTGCAGAGGTTTGCTTCCCTTTTCTATGGTGCAGAAGGCTTTGGTTGGTAATCCTACACGAACATTTGGTGGAAAAACTATTGGAGGTATTTTAGGAGAATCTGCAAAGGTATAAATTCACATTATCATGGAAACTAAGAAATGAGTGAAAATTTATATAATCGCAATGCACAGCATTGTTAATTTTTATAAGATTATTAAGTAAAGTACTGTTGAATATCCAAATGCATCAAAATAACATGATTAGTTTCACATCATTAAATGATTGCATTTTTAAAGAACGTCATTTTACAATAATGTTTATTTGTTAAATATATGAAATATTTCAAGACTTACCATTGGTTAGATCTTGTAAGGTCTTCGCAACTTGGAATACGATGAAAAGTAGTAATATATACATTGTGCTCATGATTTAAAGGTGAAAACAACCGAACAGCATCTTGTTTGCCTGTGCACGCAGAGAAACAATACTATCGCGTCGGACTCTGTGTTAGCAACAGCGCCATGTTTTTCATAAGAGTATAGGACAGACAAATACATAATACACAGCTAAGAACAGTATTACACAGTAAGGTAGCGCCACACAGTGTCGAATTGTGAAATTGAAAGTTATTTTGAAAATAAACCATATATATTTCACATAATTGTAAAATGCAAATGTAGTAGGAAATATAGAATATAAATTGTAATGTAGTGCAAAAATACAAAAAAAATAATTTGTATCAAAATATTATAAACCAAATTACACGACATGTTTGTTTTGTCAAACTATAATAATAAAAGACTAAAAAAAAGCAAAATCCGTCACAAAGTAAAAAAATAAAATAAAAATAAAGTTAGATAAATATGTAGAAAACACTCAACTAGTTACAAGATTACATTAATTCCAGTAGAAAGTCTTTTAAATAAAAGAAAGATATCATTTATTGAATAATTTATAATTTTAGAACAATGATTAGAAAATCCACCCATAAAAATTAAGGAATAGTAATATTTATAAAAAATAGCAAATCATAACTAAATATAATTCAAAATCTGTTTTAACACTGTATAAATAATCTATTTTTTTAAATAATATTTTTGTGCATAAAACGTTTTTGGTATTTTTTTATTCATATCTATTTAGGATTTGTACTATACCCGAAATTCATACGTTTGATATATTAATATTTGATTTAAATGAATCATTATTAAGTGATCGCAATGTCACGTCATACCACGGATTCCCAGTACTACAAACTTCTTCAAAAGAGGGCCAACGCCATTATTTGCTTCACATACATAGACCCCAGCATCGGTTATTTTAAGAGATTCAAAAACTAAGGTTTCTCCATTTCCAACAACAATTTCTTTGAGTTCAGATGTTTCTGAAAAATAAACAAAAATGGGCGTTATTATTACATAGATCAATTTATTTTTTAAAAAAAAACACGCCATATAAATCTTATTATGGCGATAATATATAAAAAAAACATTAATTCGCGTTTTTATTAAAAAAAATAAAGTTGATTTTGAAATCTAAACAGTAACATTGTTGCAATACTTATAAATACATTCAATATATTAGTCTCTATACACACACACAAAAAAAATAAAAATAAAAAAAAAAAAATAAATAAATAAATAAAATAAAATAAATAAAAAAAAAATTAGATATTCTGAAAACGAATTTTATGGAAATTATTATTCTTATCTTAAGCTTCAAAACTAAAGGAAAAAATAACTGCCGCGAAAATGGAAAAAATAAGCTTGGTTTTCAATTAGTAATTTTTTAATTTTTAATACGTTACTAACTATTTTTGAAATTTTAACATAGTGTGTAATTTAAATATATGACACAATTCTCATTCAAACAGTTATGGTAAGAACTCGCAAGATCTTAAAAGCATACCAGACATTTTCTTCCACGTTATAACTGGTGTAGGTGATCCAAATGCCGAACATTTAAAAAGTATGTCGTGTTTCAGGTAGGGCTGTAGCATTTTCGGGTTCAATCTGCCAAACTGGTGGAGCTATAACAAGTTTAAAATACATTTCCATAAAAAAAAATCACAAATTTAATGGAGTCAGCAGTATGAACAAAAAAATGAACAAAGCATACTCAATAATTAAAAGCTTTTTTTATAAAAGAAATTCATTTTAGGTGAGGTGTTTCACCTTTTAAAAAATTATTCTTTATTTAAAGTAATACATAAATCGGGGTGTATAAAATTATGTAAAAAAATCAGATACTATCTGTATAAAATATCAATTTTTATCTGGCTCTAAACTATTACTAACATTAGTTGTGTCTTTATTTTATTTGCAATGGTCCAAAATAAAACATAGATAATTAATATATAAGAATCGAGGCAATATACCTCCTAAATTAAGAGAAACTTAAACATTTTATTAAATAGTAGCTATCATTTATGAGATATTTATTATTAAGTGCTTTATATTCATTGAGAAAATAAATCCTTAATTATAAGTTTGTGAAAAATACTACATGTATACTGTTTATACCTGTGACATATTGTTCATGGCCATTATTTTTTTAATAAACAAGTGAAGGCAAAAATAAAACTTATTATGTAGTGATATCAGGTATTTTTTTTTTACTTATAAATTTAGCAATTTTGAATACATATGTATAAAAAAGAAACTGTTAAGGATTACAATGCATTTAAAAGATTATATAACAAAAACAAAAACTGAATTTTGTTAAGTTACGCTACAAATTTTTAATTAATTTCATAAAATAAAATTTTTTATATATGCGGTTTTTTTAAATTTTTATTTTTACGTAGTTTGTCAAACAACACCTACAAATTCAAGAAAAAAATCCAAAAATTTTTAACACATTTTTTTATCTAACATAATTGAAAAAACATGATAACATGACAATAAATAATTTACCTTCAACAATAAGCTCTGCAGTGTAACTATCAGATCCTTGATTGTTTTTGCAATGCAAGTGTAATTTCCCGAGTGTTCCATTTTCACTGGTTCTATAATAATAACAGAAAACTCTTCGTCGGTTTTCAGTCGCAGTTCTTCCTTCTCCATTAGCAGTTCCCCGTCTTTTTTCCAAGAATACGTTAGAGGAGACTTTGATTCTGCAACGCACAGAGTTGTGGTTTTGTCCCCTTGTCGAATTCCATTTTTGAAGTTGAAAGGCTGAATTTTAGGAGAGGCTGAAAAAATTAGAAATGATTAAAAATCGCAATTGCTGTGTCTAATACTAGTGGATAATAAATACTAAATTATATAATTCATTTTAAAGAATATTAAGCTCATTAAAAGGTTAAATGCAGGTTTAAAATTACGTGTGCAAATCGTTTTTCTTTTAAAAAAGTAAAAAATAAAAATGTTGTTTATTGTTCTTCAATTAATAATTAGAATTTCCAATTATTAGAGAGTTCTAACATCTTAGAAAAAAATGACTTATTAAATTATTACCATATATTTCGTTAAACGTCGTTAAAAATAATCAAATTAAATATTATAATAGTATTATTTATCATTTTAATCTAGTAATCGGCTTCAAAATCTTTTAAAATGTTTATAATTAAAGTGTATAAAAATCAGGTTTACGAAATCCTACCAATTAACTGTAATGAAAAATTAGAGTATCAGCTACAATGTTCAAGAAATTCCAAGAATCTAACGTTATCATAATTTTTTTGTAGAAAAATTTAACAACCATTCAACAATTAACATGAAAACAGCTTATTTTTATAGTATAAGTAACAATACATTAAAAAATAAATTAGTTTATTCCTATATTTATCATTAAGGGGAAAATTCTCACTGAATGTGATATAGTCTTATTCTTTTTAAAATAGGAAATCTATGATGTTTTTGAAATTCAGAAAGTCGTATAAAACGAAAAGATGCTTCCATTATTATGATGTACAAGAAATGCTAAAAAGAGTTATTATGATGACACAACTATTTTGTAAAAGTATTTGCAACTATACTGCAAATAATTTATTCAACAACTTATTCTGATAATGTAGGTAAAATAAAAACAACTTACCTTGCAATGTGCATGGAAGGAAAGCCAGCAAACAGTAGATCAAAATAGTGGACATGTATGAGTCTTTATACGAATTAAAATCCATTTCTTTACTGCTACGTATGTTGTAAATTCATACAAATATAACACAAAGGTTTATAAATCTTGTCTAAATCTTTGTTTTTCACTTTTAAATTAGAAAAGAAAATCACCTTTAGCAAATTTATATTGCTGACATGAAACTAACATGACATCTGAAAGTAAATATACTAAAAATGGAGATAAAACTCTTAAAGGTCTAGAGTGGTAACAGGGCGCCACATATCGACAAAAAAGGAAACTATTAAAATATATATATTGAAGGCGAAAAGTTTATGTTTCACAAAAGTGCAAAAGAATATTGCGATAAACAAAGACAGATTTAAAGAACGTTTTAAAATATAAAATTTGGATGTGTTATACTAAAAATAATAAGACAAAAATACACAATAAATACAGATATAAATTCTTTACTAATATCTAACACAACATTTAACCCAAATTGGGTCAAAACTATTGGAATAAATTTTTGTAGAACTATGATGGTTTCATCATAATTTGAGAAATATTTCATCTTTTACAAAGTGGAATAAGTCAAAATCTACATATATATAATATATATAAGAATCTATAAGCGAAGAATATATAAAATTACCGCAAAAATAACAAAATATCATTTATCATTTCATGCTGGAAAAAAAAATGTCATTTTACGATTATGAACAATTATACAAATTCACACTTTTGTTTATTGGCGTTTATTAAATATTTGTATACATTAAAAATAATATATTCTTGAAAACAGAAACAAATAACAGACAAATCAGGCAATCGAGGCAGCTTCTTTGAAGAAAAACATCATACAATATATTAGTCTGGGAATCATGTTTTATAAAAATTGAGTTTAAATTCAATTGAACTACCAAAGAACACAATTCATCAACACTACAGAAAAAGGCAGATATACAATTTTAATATTTGATTCTTGTGTTACCTTCAACATAAATTGAAAAGTTCTTGTTTATAGAATTACCCACACCATTGTTAGCTTCGCAAACATACATTCCAGAATCCTCCGACGATATCTGCATAAACAAAAACGTCCCGTTTTTGGATGTAAATTTTGAATCTTGAACTACATGAGCAGATGAATGCCCTGCATTAAAATAAGTGATGAATAAATTAAATATGTTATCACAAAATCAATCCATTTAATTTGTTTTAGTATTATTAGCATACCAGGTACTTTTCTTAACTGAATTTCAGGTTTAGGAGAACCATGCGCTCTACAGTAAATAGTTACTGCAGATCCAAGAGCTACAGTGACGTCTTTGGTTTCTTCTAACCAAGTAGAAGGTGCTGAAATTAAAAAAAATATTTAACAACCAAAAAACCCCTGCATGTTTTTAATATTATAATGAAAACGTAAATTTTATGCCTAATAAAACTAAAATTAAAAATGTTCTAATACCTTGCTGTGTATAAATTTAAAATTAAGTCATTCACAGCAAGACATCAAATGATGTGATGTTAGAATTTAATCTTAAAAAGCAATAAATAAAATTTGGTATATTTGTAAGATTTATTAAATTAATCATAATGAAGAGAAATTTGATGTATCTTAGAATTTATTGAAATGCATTCTGTATGCAATGAAACGTAATTAAATGAAAAAAATAATAAAATAGCAATTCTTTAAGTTAGTACGTACTTCAGTTTAAATTTTTAATTAAATCTTTAATTGCAAGTCATGGATACAGTCATTTAATTTATCAATTGTAATTTGTTACAGATGCTGTATTGCTACTTTTTCTAAAAATAAATTTTACTTTTATGATAAATATTCATAGACAGAGCTCACTTACCATCGACTTGCAGCTGAGTTGAATGAGAAGCTTCGCTTTTACTGTCAGCAGCTTTGCACGTGTAATTGCCCTCGCTGAGTAAATCAACAGGGTCAATGATGATTATGGAAAATTCATTACTACTTTTCAGACGAATGTTACCAGACTCTGTTAGTGGGAGTCCGTCTTTAAACCAATGAAATTTAACATCATCGTGCGCACAGTTGCAAAGCACGTGACTTGAGCTCTTTCTCCAACACTGAATCTTCTTTGAAAGTTGAAGGGTTCCACTTTTACTGAAAAATAATAATTAATGTATTTGAAAATGAATTTATTATCATTTTATGTAATTAATAAAATCTTCTGTCTATCTGATTCGTAATGAACAAGCATTGATTGTTAACCTCATTAATAGGTATTATTAAACAGAGAATATATTAGAGTTAAATAAGAAATATTGTCTAAAGTTTGAATTTTTAGAAATTATCTCAAAAAATTCGTAAGAAATAATTTAATTTAACAAATTTTCATGAGATTTACTGCAATATTGTATTGGAAGTTATTTAAGTTAAAAAAATCTTCATTAATATCTAACTGTATCCCTGCTTGTATAAAAGTAAAAGTTGTTGGTAATTTAGTGCTTTCAGAAAATTATATTTTTTAAAAATAAATATCGTTTGAAAATGTAGCAAAATTTATTCAAATGTTGATTGATATTTCACTATATTTTATTGAAATCGAAAGCAATATCAAGAATTAAATTCAACATTAAAAATTCTGTTGTAATGCTCATACATTTTTTATACGGGAGTTATACATGCATTTAAAAATGAAAACACAGTTGCTTACCTTCAGATAAACTTGATATCACCAATCCAAAAAGTAAATAAATGCAGATGAATGGAACAGCCATTTTTGCGCTGAGAAGCAATATGGTTTTAACTATAATGTTCAATGGAGAAAACCCTGTATGCAAAAATAAATACACTGAAAACAAATTCGCATGTAGTTCACATGTGTCATTTTCAACACAGTGTCATGAAATGAGCACCAACCCTTGTGATGTGCATAAACAACATGGCCGAGATGTATATTGGAGTTTAGCAGTATAGTAGCGCCCCACAATGTCAAAAATTGGAAACTTTTGCAGAATAATATTTGTGAAAATAATAAAAATATTAACAAACTTTTATTTATAATATAAACATGACGGCACAATTAAAACAAAATTAAAAAACAAAATAGAAAAAAATAACGTTTGAGTCAGTTTATTAATAATATAACTAAATTCATCATAATTCCACTGTAAAACAGTACATTTATAGGTATAGACCTTACCACGTATTGTTATAGAGAAATTAGCACTTATATTAGGTTCCACAGAATTAGTAGCAAAGCATTCATAGAGGCCAGCATCTTCATAAGACAACGACTGAATTTTAAAGGTACTATCTTGTTCATCAAATACAAAGCCAGAATTTGGAAGTAAATTTGTTCGTTTCAAGTCAGCTCCTGAAATTGTAAATTCAATATAAGTTAAAACAATTAATTATTACAAAATTTGGTATTCTATCAGAAAATCCTTGTTGGTAATTTTTCAAAATAACGTATTTAAATGTAAAGATGACAGTTCTTTGTTTAATGAATGTTCTGATGTATTCAAGAATACAATGCTCATAGAGTCAAAATGAAGATAAACAAAAACCTTATAAAGTATTTTTTTTTTCATTTTAAAGGTTATTCATTATGCATTTCTTCTACATTTTGTTATATTTATACATGATTTTATATTTCAGATAATTCATAATGTAAAGCTTATTATGTAAGAAATATAATAAAATTTACCTTAATTTTTAATTTACAGAATGTATCAAAACTTTAATTCATAACAAAACAATAAATCTTACCAAGATATTTTCTGAAGGACACTTTTGGCCTAGGTGATCCGGAAGCAAGACATTTAAGAAAAGCCGGTTCTCCTATTGCTTTAATCATATCTTCAGGTGTTTCTATCCATTTAGGTGGAGCTATTGAAAAAAGTAAAAAATATATTGTTACAACTATGATATTTTAAAACACGTATACTATATTAAAAACAAGCAATTGTATGTGTTGAAATGAATTTATAAATAAATGTTATTTTTAATTCATTTTCAAAATGTGGATACATAAAATAATAAATATTTTAAAATTCAAAACGTATTTTATTTATTTAAAAAATAAAATACATTTTATATTTTAATGTTTGTTCTCAATATAAACATATTTAAGTTTATTAAATTAAACTAAATGTAAAAAAAAAAATCAATATTTTTTTAAAGGAAATAATTCTGAAAATTAAATAATTAATGAGATATTCAACTTTCAGGGATTTTTTAAAATTAAACTCTGTGTGGCAACACTTTTTAAAACTGTTACAAGAAGTCAATTGAAAATTGTTGTACACATAATCAAAAAGAATGAATATTTCATTATCTTATTAGATTATAGTCAAATATGTATATTTATAAGTAAAAAGTCCAAATTATCTTCTTACCTTTAACGTTTAAATGCGCAGAATGAGTTGTACTCCCAACAGAATTTGTTGCAGTACATGTGTAATTGCCTTCACTTTCTGAACTGACAACATCCAAAATTAGAACAGAAAACTCGCTACTGTTTTCAATGCGAACATTGTGTTTACCATTTTCTAAAACTTTGCCATTCTTATCCCACCTAAACTGTAAAGGCTTTGTATCTGATATTGCTAAACACATAACAGATACAACTTTACCCTCAAAATATTGTCTTGAAAGGAGAATTTTTGTATTTCTGGTATTCCTGAAAAACATAAAAGAGATATAGTTAAAGAACTTTTGCAACTGAAGAGATGATTTGTTAAGAAAAATATTTTGTAAAAGAGTAAATATTTAAAATTAAATTGCTTAGAATTCTATTTGAAAATAAATTATTTCATAATATAGAACTAACTAAAGAATTTAATAATTAATTATATACATTTTTAAAAATAAAATTAATTTCATAATTAACTTCACATAATTATTCATTCATAGATTATAAATTATTGATTTAAAAATTCATATTGAATTTCAAAATTTAATTTTCATATTCATATTGAATTTCAATATTCAATTTTCAAATTCATATTGAATTTTAATATTCAAACTAATTTAACTCTTTCACAAGCTTACCAGGTTTCTTTAATTTTAGAAATTTATTGAATAAAACATCTTTTGTAAAAATTATAAATTGAAGACTTAGTGGAAAGTAAGTAGATTACATTAAGTTAAAGATAACGGATAAATATTTAAAAAAAAAAAAAAAAAAAAAAATTGCTTCCGTCTTAATTTTTATCCTGTAAAGTTGGCTTTTTTATAGATTATGAAAACATCTAATTGAAAGTATTTAGTTGAATTTTTTCATTATTGTTATTTTTATTATCTGTGTTTAACAAAAATTCTATTGTGTAATCAGGCTTCCAAAAATTCCAATAAATGGATCATTTTATTTCATATTATATTGCAGATATTTTAATCAGATATAGTTCTTCTATCTGAAAATAAAAAAATATTTCTTACTGTATATGTTTTATGATAAATAAATATGGTTTTTAATCCTTGGTTAGTTGATGTTGAAACAATAGATTATATTACATGCTGTCTACTAATAGCAAATAATAATTATTTTTAAAGTTGTTTTATTTAAAAAATTATGAAAAATAAATAACTATCATGAAAGTGAAAATCAACTTACCAGCAGAAGATAATCCAGAAATCGCTATCGTCGTGACTGCGAATAGCTGTACAAGAACGAAAAAATGGTCTACGTTCCAAACACCACAGATGATGCATAGTAAATTCGTGATATGTATATTGTAATAACATTGTTATGGATATAATCGGTTGTGTTTTATACGTGTTAAGATATATTTAAGTACGTTTCTGATTCATTATACACAAATGTAACTTTTCGTGCTACCATCAAGTTCAGCAATGTTTATATGATACAGAACGCTTAGACATCTGAACTAATGGTCATAGAAAGGCAGCGCCACACTTTGACACAATTGTTAACTACAAAACATTATAAAATTAAAAGCTTAAGTCATTTTTAAAAGTTCTTAA
Source organism: Caerostris extrusa (assembly GCA_021605095.1). NCBI lineage: Eukaryota > Metazoa > Arthropoda > Arachnida > Araneae > Araneidae > Caerostris > Caerostris extrusa. Next base: position 115,578 of record BPLR01006326.1, read on the forward strand.
AAAAGCATAAATCGTCTTTTAATTTCTACAAAACACCAGACATCAAGATGAAATTAAAACGATGTAATATAAAAGAATGAAATATTCGTTCACAATTATATACGTAATACGAATAATATAATTTTTTTATATTCAAAGAAAAACACCAATTTGTAAAACATCATTTGAAAGAAATTAAAAGAAATTGTGGACTTAATTTTGAACGAGAAATCGTTTTACAGAAGTAGATATATTGTTAGAAGAAAGACTTTCAAAGAAAAAAATATAAACTAGCAAGCATTTGTAGAAGGAAGAACGAAGTATAAAGAGATATATATCATATACTGCATATAGATAAATACTTCTTTTAACATTAAATGGCAATATATTATTTAAGATATACTTTTTTATATGGCAACATGAATTAAAATATTTACAATCTTCATTACAATAAATGCATAAAATAAACAACACAGACGAAAATAATATCCACTTGTTTGAAATTAATCTTTAAACATCCTACCACGGATAGTTATCGTAAAATTCGTCTTGATGCTAGGGCCGATGTTATTATCAGCAATGCAAGTGTATTGCCCTGCATCGGTGTAAGAAATGGATGGAAATTTTAAAATTCCATTGCTTAAATTTCCTTTAAAGACGTCTGTTCCTTCACTTGTTTTATATTCTGTGGCATTTGAATCTGCTGAAATTAAAATCAATATATTAATGCACAGAATTACAAGTATATTACAAAATATATGCAGAGAAATACTATAAAAATAGATTGCTTGATATACATGCTCGGTTTAAGGCAGCTGCATTTAAATTCATAAAAATATGAGAGAACAATATAAGATATTTTTATCCAACAGAATAAATCGGGTATTTTTTGTATTCTGAAATAACGAAAATTATGATAAATTAAAAATTTTAAAGCTATTTTATTAATATTCTGAAGTATCAATATATTTCTGCGATGCATTGTAGTTTAAAAGACTGAAAGTGATAGTAAAAGATTTTATTGAATTCCATTAAATTATATATTTTAACTTTTGTACAATAGATAAAGAATAAAAATAAGAAAAATACACAGAACTTAAAATCGTTAACTTTATAAAATGAAGTTAAAGATTGTTCTGTAAAATTTTTAAAAGATAAATGACGATTACAAAATTATGCTTTTAAATTAATTATAAATAAAATAAAATTCTTTAGGTAAAAAAAATATTGCAGTTTTCTAAAGAATAAAGATTTGAATTCCAACAAATATGTAAATTAATTTCTAATTTAAAAATGAAATAGTAATCAAACTAAGCATTTCATATAATAGAATAAAATACATCTGTTTAATTCAAAATTATCAAAGTATTCTAACCTGAATGTTTAATCCATTTAATTCTTGGAGGGGGCGAACCCGAGGCAGAACATTCTACGTTAAGTACGTTTCCTGTAGTAGTCACAAGACTTTCTGGTATTTTTAACCACTTTGGAGGAGCTAAAGAAAGGAAATAAAATAATTAATAGCCATAATTTTATACCAAAAAAAAAAAATTGTTTTTCTATAAACTGAAATGTTATTAAGTGAAAAACAGAATGAGAGAAATTTTTAAGTGAAAAAAATAAATTATTTATATTAGGAGAAAATATTGAGAAACATTCTAAAACTAATGCGAAATGGTGAAAATGGTACTGTAAACATCAAAATATATTGGACTTATAAAAACAAGTGAAATATTTTTTAAAAAATGGGACAATAAAATATTAAAATGAATAGTTTTTAGAAATAAATAATAAATGCATTTACTATAAGTAAATCAACTATTTATATTCATCATATATTGTATTGTCAATTTTTTAATTTCGAAAAATTTGTATATTAAAATTATTTTTAAAATTTAAGTTATAACATTGTTCAGTTTTGTCACCAAAATTATTGATGTGGGACCATGAAATTAATAAAGAAATGTTATTTTATAAATATTGTTTTATATATAATAAATGTAACAATTATTAAATATTTATAAAAATGTATTACCTTTTATTTCCAGTTGTGAAGCATGTATTGCACTTCCAAAAGGATTTGTAACTTTACACGTATAGTTTCCTGCGCTTTGTAGCGATACACTATCTAGAATTAAAACCGAATATTCGCCACTATTATCAATTCTAACACCGTTCGTCCCTTCTCCGATTTGCTCTCCATTTTTGAACCATGAGAATGATAACGGTTTTGAACTAGATACCGCTAAACAAATCACTGATGCCAAATCTCCTTCTTGAACGTTTTCTTCGAAAGAGAATTTCTTTATTTTTGGAACATCTGTAAAAAGAAAAAAATATTTTGTTTTACTCAAACATTTAAACCAAACGTCTATTTAACTTAATCTCAGTATTTTAAAAAGAAATAATCGTTTAAGAGATATTATAAAACTTTTCAAATTCGTAATTAACTTTTATAAAACTTTTTTTAAATAAATTTTATAACACAATTTTAATATTAAGCATTAACGCTTCTTACAACTTCATGCCTAAAATACAATAAGATATGAAATCAAATTACTTATTTATTACAACGGGAATATTTTACAGTTCGTTTATCTAATTTTTAATAAAATAGTAATATAGTTTTGAATACTATAAAAGTTGTCATGGTAAAATGTAATATATATATATATGCATATTTATATTGGTGTGCATATTAGTGTGTTAATATTTATGTGCATATCTATAAAATCAACGCTAATAGTTATTTTTAATAATTTAAAATATTTAAACATTTTTAATTCCTTTGAAGCAGAATTATTATCATATAATGACGATTGAAATATGAAGTAGTAAGTAACCATGTATCTTGTATGCATTGTAAAATCATCATTATTATTTTTGGTATAACAATTCAATAAATAAAAACAAATTCGATGATAAATAACATTTTTTTTTTTTATGCAGTCTTAATAAATGTTATATCAAACTTATGCTGAAGCAATTGATATAGATAACTAAAAAACAATTGTAAGGGTAAACATACCTGAGAGCTGTATTGCCGATGTGACTCCTAGAATGATAACTGCAATGGATAGAGCACGTTCGAAGAAGCACATTTTTAAAGAAATATATCCATGCACATGAAGTGAGACTTGGGCATTATTCTTCATTACTTCTAAACGGTGTTATAAAATTATTGTAGAAAATCGTTTAGCACTCTTACGTTCATCCTTTAATATGGCGTACCAAAGTTATTCTGTGGACAAGTAATGCTTCAATAATAAGTCAGACGTACAGCGCCACATGTTGAGAGTAAAATAAACTATTTTGCCAAAAATTGAAAAATCATTCATATAAAGATATATTATTAACCACAATGAAGAACATTGTATAATTTTGCAATACTTGAAGAGCAAAAAACAGAGTTATAAATATAAATGAGTAGTAACAATTTCCACAAATGACAAATAAGAATTCGTTCTTGTTTTGATAGTTTTATAAAGCAATATATATATGTATAAATTATATAAGCATTTTGTATCTTATTAAAATACCAAAAATGAAAGAACTGTTGTAAAAAATATTTGAGAAGAAAATCACACTAATTCATTAAATAGTTGTACAAATTTGTTTTTGTATAAAGATGCACACAAACAAAAAACATAATTTCAATTCAGTTTATTTTAATAAAATATGTAACGATAAAAATAATAATGACCATAACACAAGTTGAATATTTCGTTACACAGGTGTTTTAAAGTATTTTTAAAAAATTAAAATAAAAAAGTTGAAATTATCCTTATGGATATAAATTACAAATAAAGTTTGCAATCCTTATTGATAATAAAAATATATTCTTAAAAACATTTATTAAGGCTTAAAACCATTACACTGTTGCATTTAAATATTTGATGATCCAGTGTATATTCACAAAATATCATGTCAATTTGTAATAATAAATAAAATCCATACCACGAATGGTAATAGAAAACAGAACTGATGCTGGGCGGAATGCCGTTGTCCGCAACGCACTTCATATATTCCGGCATCGCCGTAAGAAACTTTTGAAATATCCAGCACGGTATCGTTTTTGCTCGAGCGGAGGAATTTTTTACCAATGTCAACTGAGGCACCAGACTCTGGAATAAATAAAACAAAATCATATTATATAAACTTAATTCAAAAAAATTTTATTTTCGTTTAAATATTTCCCATTTATTTTTACTCCTTTTAAAATGCAAAATAAAATAATATTTTTTTGTTAAGAAACAGTGAAGTTTTTATTGACTAACGCCTATAATCAGGGGATTAAACCCTAGAATTTCTTCAACAAGTTTTTATTAGTACCTTTAGTTCCATTAAAAATTAATCCTATAAGACCACTACTTAAAAGCTTTTTGAAATATAAACTTTACATGTTAAAATAAATATTAAAGAAACAACTGTTGCGAGTGATGAAACTGTTAAGAATGGAATTATGTCAAGTTGTTTAATGATGGAACTGTTACCGAGTTGATGCTAGTTATACATGGATAAAGATCTTTAATTTTTTTAAGTTTCATAATAAAAATCAATCTCCTATACAAAGGCATTGGAACACCCTTTAAAAATAGTATATTTTTATATAATTGCATCAAAAAAAAAATTTAAATGTTTTATTAAAATGTTATGGACATAAAAAAAAAACTTTTTCTCCAAAGGAAAGGCGGGAAACATAAGAAACAGAAAAATTGTGGATGATAAACAGAGAACTACGGTATTTATATAATAAAAAATTTTAAAAATAAATTTATTATTTTCATAAGTATAATATATAAAATAATAATATTATAATTATTATATAATATGTTTTAAATAATTAACAATACATATATTCTTTAAAAATAAATATTTATGAAAATATAAATATATAGTCATCATTAATAAAATAATAATATATAAAATATATCAAAAATAATTATTAAGAGAATTTTTTTTTCTATAAAAACAGCTTTATAAAAACTGTTAGGGAAAATTTTATTATCTTAAAAGAATATTACTTTTTGAAAGTTGACTTCGATTTTAATTCACTTGTTCATAATAATTATTTATGTGCAAACATCATAATATCTTCATACAATAATTATAATGTAACTGTATATAATTAATTTTTAATGATATGTTAAATATTGATGTAGAACAGCATACATTTTATCCTTTTACAATTAATTATTAACTTACCTAAATACTTTCTCCAAAATATATGGGGATCTGGTGATCCAGCCGCTTTGCAATGTGTATTGACTGTTTCTCCGAGTATGGTGGTAATATTCTTCGATTGTTCTACCCAAATTGGAGAAGCTAAAAATATGCAAATCTATGTAATAAAATTGCATGCTAAACACATATATTTAAGGATTAGATTCAAAATAGAACATTTATTTTACCTAAGTTTTCAACGAATAAAAATGATCGAATAAAAAAAAAAATTTAACGAATGAAAATTTTAACGAATGATTTATTTTGGTATCTGAGCCATTTTTTAAAAGTTGCATAGAATAAATTTTGATGAAAAAATTTGATTTTAGTTGATTAAACTATAGAATAATAACTTTTTTTTTATATTTGCAACAATGCAGGGCAGTAATAAACAATTGTGAAATTTTTTTGTTTAAAGAAAAATATTTATTTTAATAAAACGCAAAAACTTTTTGATTAACGAGTAAAAAGTACAAATAAATATTAAATAAAAGCCTTATTTATTAAACTTTTATTGAATAAATGTTAAAGTTAATAATTTTCCGCGATTCTTGATATTTTTTAATTAAACATAAAATTTGAATTATTATTAGCTTAGGATGAATCTAATCCCTAAAGCTATTATTAATTTCTTTACATTTTAAAACACTTTTCGCTTTAATGTTTAATTTTTTTAGTTAACTATAAATATGATGAAGCAACAAATTGAAAATTCATATGTATGTAATAAAAATTAAATTTAGTAAATAATATTTTAAGATGTTTAATTTTTATTGCCATTAAAAGTTGAAAAATGATTGGTTAATGATATGAATTAAACATTTTATAACACATTACAAATTTATGTAAATATATTAAATAATTTTCACCACTTAGAAAAATTCTAGATGAAAATTTTAAAAATGTAATCATGTTAAAATCTTATATATGTTACATGTAATATATATTGAAATCTTACCTTTTACTTTTAATGTTGTTGAATGATGATCACTACCAAAATTGTTTTTGGCAGTACAAGTATAATTTCCATTACTTTTAGAAGTTACAGAATTTAGAGCTAAAACAGAAGATATAGGACTATTTTCGATGGTCACATCTTTACTAAAAGCAACAAATTCCTCTCCATTTTTATACCAAGTGAAAGTTATTGGCTGAGTTCCTGCATTCACAATACAAAGAACGGATACAAAATCTCCTTCCTTGACATTTTCTTTAAATTGAAATTTTTCAATTACTGGTGATTCTGTAAAACAAATGTTGTTGAAATGAATAAAAATGGAAATTGAAATTCAATAAATCAAACAGAATGCTTTTAGTAAAAAAGATTTTATTTTTATTAATATATTGTTTTGAGAATATTTAGAAGAGAAATGACTTAATAAAAAATCATTTTGAAAATAACTAAAAAGAATGCTTTTTGAAATTATAATTAAATTTTTAGTTTGACTAATATTGGACTTTTAGTTAATTAGAGTTAATAAGTTATGAAATATTTCATTAAATGGGATGTATTTTATGTATTAAGTATTAAAAAAAGAAAAGAAAATATAAAGCAAAATATTAACCCTTTGGACATAATAAATATAGCATTAAACACAAATATTCCGTTTAAATACTTATCATCTTCGTCATATAGAGATAAAAAATGTTATTTAAATACAATTAGTTTTGTAATTCATATATATCTAGTTAAAATAATAATATATATTGAAAAATAATATTATTGAAGGATAATAGCCACTTCACCCATGGTTTTAACAGGCGATGACAAAGCCAGTCCAAAATAACGTCCACAATAATAATTCCGATAGTAAAAACCATTGTCTTGAGTCCAAAAACATTTGAAATGAATTTAAAAATCAAAACATTGTATTTTTAGAACGACAAATTTCTTAAATTTGAACAAATGAAAGTAAGACGTCCTTTTAACATGGCGTTTTCAATACTAAAAGCTAAATACTACTGAAAGATAGCTCTTGGACGCACAGCGCCACGTGTTGACGATAAAAACCAACTATTAGAAATATTTAGTTTTCCATGTCCATGATTTTACAAATCTGTGTTTTTTAAAAATATATTTATTATTTTAGTTTAAGCAATTTTTCAAGGCTTAATTTGGTTTAAAATAAATGCGTTAGGGTTAGTATATATATATGCATAAAAAAAAGATTACTTTCATAGAAAAATAAAATTCAATTCATTTTAAACCAGCATTTTGATTAGTCAGGTACATAATGAATTGACATTTTATACTAAAATATAGTTAAAAACAAAAATCATCAATCAATTGTTTTATCAATGATTTTGTGAAGAAAATATAAAATATAGTATAATACATTGTAAATTACTAAAATGCGCATTTATTATATAATAATATTAAAATTATAACTACAAATTATATAGCAGTGAAAACAACAATGGTTATGGTAATGACATATGGAAATGACAGTGAAAATTATAAATATGACACAATAAAACATACATTTGAAATAAAAATTCATCAAACTCTTATGTATTATTTGTATTTGACTTTTGTATTATTTGTACTAGGTAATAATGTAAAAAAATGTAAAACTATTCCACTATGTTTCTATAAGGGTACTGAACACGAGATTTGAAGGATAGTATAATTATTTTTCACAAAATATATAATCCTTTAAAATTATCACACATGGAATTCGTGTGGGGCTATAATAGTTTAACATTGAATTAAAGGGTTATAATAGCTTATAAAATAGTCCCGTAGCAAAACGAATGATTTAAAATATGTTAAACGTATTTCAGACTTTATTTTACCATTGTATTCAGAGTCCCAATTGAATGAACAGTAACACATTAAGCCTGATAATTCATTTTGTACGATACTATGTAATTAATACAACGAAAAAGTATATATTTCCATCAAGAAAGAGAATGAATATAAATGTCAAGTGATAAAGATACTATACTATAAACAATCTTCTGTAAATTTTCCGCAAATTTAAAATTACTTGACTTTCTATCACGGAATTAAGATAAAAACGTTTAATTAATAAAATTTAAGAAAATTCGGAATTTTGATAAAACAAATTTTAAAAAATGAAAGCAGATGAATACATAACACCATAATAATACCACATAAACATAAAGACTGAAACTAGAAATTTTGAAATCTGAATATTAACGTGGGATTTTACAATATTTTATGTATCGTAATACATTCTATAAAATTATTTTTCGATTCACATTAAACAAAACTGGAGATCAAATTAACAGAAGAGAAACAAAGCAAAAAGCGATAGTGAAAAAGCCATTTTTGTATAGAAATTAAATAATTCAATAACATTATTTAAATAAGTTTAAAATCATTTTAATTTATAAAATGTTTTCAATGATAACGTTAAAGAACAAATGCAAAATTTTAATCACAGCTGTATAGATAAAATATTAAAGAAAAATATCGAGACTATACCACGAACGGATATCGAAAAATTGCTTTTAATTATTGACGGAATTCCGTTGTCAGCAATGCATTCATAAAGACCTGCATCGTCATAGGAAACGGATGATATTTTTCAGCTGATTAGCAGAATCATTTGCAGTAAGCACTTTGAAACTTGAATGGGCAGAAATGAATTGCTCTGATCTAAAATTTAAAAAAATGGAAAAATAAAAGATTTTAATATTGAAAAAAAATAAGATTTTATTTTCCTATAATTATTAATATATAAATTCCAGTAAAAAAAATAATAACTTTTCAATTATAACGATTGTTAAAAATAATGATGCAAAAATGTATTTGGATTGTCATAGAAAATTAAAATTTTTGTCATCTAAATTGACATGTTTTTTAGTACATTTTTAATCTAATAACTCTAACAATAAAATGGAGAATAGATAATTTTCTAAATGATTATTTGAAATTCTGATATTTATTTTTATAATTTTAATTTAAAAATTATATATTTTTATATCAAGATAAAATTTTTAAAATAAAAAATAATAAATTGAGAGGGAAACTTCTCAAATATTTTACTTCAATTTTTTGTATCTATAACACTTCCTGCATATTTCAAATTAGCTTTAAAAAATCTTGAAAAATGAAAAAAAAAAAAAAAAAAAAAGCTATTCGAATAATCTATGAATTAATAAATGTGGTATTTTTAGTACGTAAATAATTTTAAGTAACACAATTTGCCCAGTACCCAAATATTTTCGAAACAGAACTCTGGGAAGAGGTGATCCAGATGCTAGGCAAGAAACTAGAATTGATTCTCCGGCTGTAGTGATTATGTCTCTAGGCGCTTTCCAACCACTTTTGGTGGAGCTAAAAAAATGCAGAAGTTGTTCAAATGATTTTAATAAATAAAAGTAAGAGCGTAATAGTCACGAGTAATTAAAAAACAAACAAACTTGTGGATAAAACAGGTAATCCGTTAATAAAAGCATTCAAATTTAAATTGAATGAGTAAATGTTCAGGAAGAAAGAAAGACAAACGATCAACATTAATCACAGTAATTTAAAATAATGCTAAATAAATAAGGAAAATTGTTAATCTAATTTCTTGACCTTTAATATATTTTAACATGATAGATTTAATACTAATCATAAAATAAAAATAATTTTAATAGAAAGTTTACTAATAAGTATAGTAAAAAATATTAGCAATTATTTTAAAATTTATATATCAAACAACTGTTAAAGCGAATATGGAAAGAGCTACAGTTGTCAGATAGTAGAAAAGGCTTACACATAACTTTTGTATTAATAGTATGCATTGATAAATATTATGATTGTTAAAATTTCTAAAAATCATATATTTGAGTAAAAAAATAAAATATGGGAAATAAATTTTAGATATTATGAATAACTAACTGAATGGGTTATTTGGACGCTTATGATTATAAATTAAATCCTGCTCTAAGTGGAAATGCGAATAATAAGAGGTAATGAATGCTATAAGATTGAAATGATCTAATAATAAAAACACTATTTTACAATAATTAAAAAAAATACATTAATAATATATAAAACATGAATAATTTCAATACTAGAAGTTTTGATTTGTTCTTATATACAAAATACAAAACATACAGTTTTTTTCTTTAAAATTTTTTTTTTTCTTATATTAACAAAATACATTTCTTCTTTTTCTAATAATAATAATAAACACTTGTAAAAATAAAATATGAATTCTTATCAAATTTTTATTTTTACTTTTAATAAAATTATAACAAAAATTTAATTTTAAATGAAACATTTTATAATTAAAAAAAAAAAAAATGTCCATATAACTAGCACATCGATTTTTAATCAAAGATGTAAATGCAATTATTTTGCAATATGACCCCTATTGCAGAAAAAACAACAGTTTATTGAGAAAGTGTACGATGCATAAAATTTAAATGAATTCAAAGTTAAACACAAAATAAATAATATATTGAAAATAAAAATTAACAAGATATGTTCAAACATATAATATGATTGATTTCGTTGTGTCATATATAACATGATTTATTTCGCAAATTCCTGTCATCAGCCTTTATTATTCTGATGAAATTATATATTTTCTACTTAAAAATTTCTGACTTTTCTGAATATAGAAAAGCAATTAAATTAATACGATTTTTAATAATAAACATATGTAATATATCATATTGTTATATATCATATTAAATATTATTATATTTATGAAATATAAATTCTCTTTTGATTAATTTTCGAAATAAAGATGTTAAATTTGTGCATTCGAATAAAAATTAATATAATGCAATAAATTATAAAATATAAAAAAATTAAATACATAAAATATTATTTAGTTCTAGATTTCATGGAATGTTTTGATAACGTTTTTCTAATCCATAATTGAAAATTATTTTTCTGATGTATAAATTTGAAAACTCTTAAATATAAAAATTATTTAAATAAAAAAAATAAAATTTCGCAAGACAAAACTAATGTTGGCATAAATGGTTTATTCTAGCATATAAACAATGTAACGTCATTTACATTACAACAAAATAGTGTTAATCCCTGCTTAAAACAGAAAATTAATTTACATTATTTTAGTGTATATGGGTGACAACTTATAATGATACATATTAAACAAAAATATTATTTTTTGTTTATATTTTACTAAATAAGGATGTTTAAGTGAAACACAATAATCTTATACTGAGAAAATGTTCTATTCCTGATTAATATACAATCTTATGTAAATTACTTATATATTTGCAAAATATTCCATAGAATATGTACGAACTTTTTATAAAATACATAATAATAGATTTTTGCATCACTCAAATGACTTACCCTTTACGTTTAGGTAGGCAGTATATTGATCATGACCAAAAGAATTGGTTGCTTTACATGTGTAATTTGCATTGTCTTCTAAACTGACCGGATCCAGAATCAATAAAAGAATATTCGTTATCATATTTGATTTTCAAATTTGGATCTGGCTTAGTGATTTCTTTACCATTCTTCATCCATGTAAAAAGTTATTGGTTTAGATTTTGTTACAGCCAGGCATGTAACAGAAATGACTTTTCCTTCAAAACATCATCTTGAAAAGAAAATTTTTGGACTTCTGGAATATCTAAAAGAAGCAAAATACAGTAAAATATAACAGCTTATGTAAATAAGAATTTTTTTATTGAAACAGAAATTTCAATATAATAATAATATAACAAGATGTTTAATAATACCTTTAGTGGAAATATTATTAGCGTTGAAAAAATTTTTGTTTTCATTTTAAATATATAAAAGAACTTTAAAGTATAGAAAAAATTAACGTTGAAATTATTGCTGTATCTCAAATAAAATGAAATAAAGAGTCATAAAACATAATAAAATATTTCGAATAATCTTACCTGCTGAATAGGATCTTGATAGCAAAGTATAGACGATAAAAATACTCGAAAATCTTGGATAGAACATTCCGCACGTGCTGTAATACTTATAGAGTGGTAACACGAACAACATATTAAATACAATAAAATTTCAAAAAGAAAATGTCTGACATGTGACTGTATCGTGAGCAACATATACTAGATCTCGTCTGTTAGTGAAGTAGATTTAATTCTGAAACATGGCGTAGTTCCTAGCAGTTCAAATCACAATGTTTAGGAGTACATAGCGCCACACTTTGACAACAATAGTAACTAAAATATATTTATTAACATAAATTTAATTTCGACACAAAATAACATTTTTTTACAATAAGTACAATGAACAAACTTATTTTGCAACACATTCTAATGTAATAGACAATAATAAAAAAAATTTAATCTGCTGATATGTAAAGTTTCAAACTTATATAAATATAATTCACTAAAAATGGATTTATATTATTCTTTCGATGTATTAAGTCATATAATGGCATATTATTTGTTATGAAGAAATTATTGCATAAAATATTTTATAAAAATCATCAACTGATTTAAATTACATAACGAGTTGTTTAGAAATATTGGGGTTGACAGAAGTGAATGGATCCTTTTCGATACACATATGAAAGTGGAAATGATATTTAAATATAACATCTTTTCAGTACAGATAAATAAAAATTGTTTAATGTTTAATACATTACACATTCAAAAAATGTAATATGTAATCATCAATTATTCAAAAATTTTGATTCATAAACTACCAGATATATTTTATTTTAGTATTTAATAGAAAACACATGATGGTTTCCTACCACGAATTGTGAGTGTAAAATTGCTACTTATGGCGGGAGAAATTCCATTGGCTGCCACACATTCGTAAATTCCTGCATCATCATAGGATACAGGAGATATTTTTAAAACACTTGAATTTTTTGTTCTCATTTGCCTTCTGAATTAAGTTGATATCAGTTGTTTTCGACCCTGAAAAAATTACATTATGTTAGTTTAATTTATGTCAAAAATAAATATTAAAAAAGGTTTTTCAGCATATAACAGTAAAAAACTTTTTTTGTCATTCAATATAATGGCTAAATGAAGCACAATTATACAAAGCTAATCAGCGTTAAATAAGTCGCTCAAATGTTATGATTAGAAAAATTAGGTTTTAATTTAAAGGGAATAAGAAACAATATTGCTAATAGGCACCTTTTTTTAATTGACGTCGTATAGTAAAATATAAATTAAATAAAAAAAAAATTTCTAAAGAAACACTTTGATAAATTATTTGTTTAATTCACACAAAATCAAATATATTTAGCTTATATTCTAGCATATATCTTGTCTAAAATATAATTTTACAGAAATTTACATATAACTATATATAAAATTAAATTTAATTCGTAGATTTTTATATTAAAAGAGTAATAGATGCTTTAATAACAGAAAACCTGAATTCAATTTTAATTAAATGCTAGAAAATTCAATTAAAAAAGAGTAAATAAGATGTCATGGAAACAAAAAAGAGTAATGAATGCTCTGAAATCATTTAAGTTAAAAAGTAGATTTAAAATTGTTGGTTTACAATGATATCAAGAACTTTTAATATAAATATATTTTCACTTCAAGCATAATATTCTGGGATTCATTTTTATAATTCGAAATCTAATCATAAATATAGCACTAATTCAGACACTTTTGGTTTACCATTCTTTTTCTTCCATAATATTCTTGGTTCTGGAGATCCTGAAGCGATACAGCGTACGACTACAGTGTCACCAGCTGTAGTTATAATATCCGAGGGTTGATCAATCCATTTTGGACTAGCTGAAAAAGCAGCATAACAACAATATTTTAAATTTACTTAAAAATGTTAAAGATTAATTTTATTTATAATTAATATTCTCTCATACATTAAATTATGACTTTATTTCATAGTCAGAAATGCATTATCTCATGCACTAAAAATTAATAAAGGCTATAAAAAAATAAAGATGTGTTATTTGTAAAATTTAAAACATGAACGTGAAAACATTACTATCTCATATTAACTGAAAAAAAATACAAAAATTTTCTTTTTGCAATTTCTAAAACTCAGAAATGTGAGAAAGATGGGTTTCTTTAAATAATGAATTTTAGTCATTTTGATATATATATCAGATAAACGTTTTATGGTTTGGAAATTTCAAATGACTTAGATTTTCTTTAACCAATGAATGATAAAATATATCAAAAGTTTAGTTATCCAAATTATGTTCAAACATGATTTATTTAAAAAATTGTGAAAACAACATCAACATATATTTCATGTTTTAATTACTGTTAATTTGTCAAAATTTGACTTTGTTTGTACGCTGTAATAAATTAAAATATTAAAATTTAATTTACATTTAATATTAATATTTTAAAACATTCTATCGATATGCATGCATAACATGATTAATATGCTTTTCATAAACTCATGGTATATAAATATTGTACAAATTTAATTATAATAAATAAATTAAAAATAAGTGTTTTACAGATTTTTTTTTTATTACATTAATTTTAAAAATTTTATACGTCTATACAAACTAATATTTTTTTCTCTCGTTTTTAAGTTATTAACTTATAAATTCATTTTTTACGATCATGCTGTTTTTAAAACAAACCAAAAATTCCAAAATCAAAGAAATTTCTTACCTTTGACGCTTAAAGAAGCTGTAAACCTATCACTGCCTAGAACATTGGTGGCAGAACATGTATATTTTTCCACTGTTTTCCAAAATGACAGGATCTAATACTAATACAGATACGTCATTGGCAGAATTGATTCTTATATTTTCTTCAGCTGAATTAATTTCTAAGCCATTTTTAAACCATTGAAAAGTTACGGGTTTTGTTTTAGTTGTTGCTAAACATGTCACTGACACAATTGCACCTTCTTGAATGTTATCTTGGAAAGAAAAAACGCTTGTATTTTTGGAATGTCTGAAAATTAAAAAAAAATATCGTTTTTATTAAAGTAGTTAAAAACTTGTTTAGTTTCCAGTTTTTAAAACAAAAATTAGTATTATTATTATGAAAAAAATGTTGTTTAATATGCTATACATAAGTCGCATTTAATATATGTGCGACATGTAAAAAAATTTTCAGATTTTAAAAGTCAAAATATTTTAATAAAACAGTAATGTTTTCAAAATGTCAATATTTACAATATAACTATTTTCAATTTAAAGTAAGATGTGTCTTGAATATGTATTATTAATTATATCAAGATTATGTTGCACAGTATATTTTAACAGCATAATATTTTGAAAATAGTTTTTTAGATGACTATTTTTCTAAACAAGAAGATACAGAAATGTTTTAAAAAATTATATTTAAAACTGAAGTACAAGATATATTATCATCAAAATATTTTAACATAATAATTAAAGAAGCATAATTTGTATATATTAAATAAATATTTTCTATATTACATACCTTTAGTATAGGCTATCCCAAATTGTAGAAGGTACATATACAGAAAAGGCAAACAGACAAAGTAGCAAGAACTCTCGAAGGATCATCGTAGTGGATGTAAAATCATTTAACAGGAGACGTGTGAATAGTCTTGATTAGCTACAGAAATTAATTTATAGTTAAAAGTACAAAATACGGTTTAGTGAATGAGAGCGCATAGCCGCTGAAAACATGTCACACGCTTTGAAGATGGCGTTGTACACAGAATTGGTATGTAGAAATTAGAAAATTCACAAGCAATACAGCGCCACACTTTGGCATTAATCACAACTAAATTGTTTTTACAAAGCAATATTTTAAAGAAATGGTTGTTTACATGAAGAACTCATTCAATTAATATACTTTTTAAAGATTTATTGTCTTAAATTTTGCATTTTTTCGATATGATTCTCTTGAACTGGTTTCCAAATTGAGCTATAACAAACATTACGAATGCCATTCAAATTAATAAGATAAAAGTCATAAGCCATGGTTACATAAGAACTATCATTTATTATATGATTATTTTGACAAAATTCAGACAGAATATTTATTTTAAAAATAAATGCATACATGTAAAATGGCATTAAAAATTATAAAAATAAATTTTAAAAGACAGCTTCAATTATTTTTATAGATTAATTAACAATAGTTTTTATAATTTCAGTATAAATATACATGATCAATATTTTGAAAATTTAAAATAATTATGACTCTTTATATTATAACCATAGTACAATAATATATACATGATGTTTACTGTTCAAAGATTCACAATCAATTGAACATAACGCCAGATCAGTTATGATAAGTATAAGGAAGAGCTCAGATCCGAATCAACTGACGACGTGTGTTGCAGTCACTATTTTTAACAGCGAGGAGACTTGATGGCGATTGGGACTGCTTGTAGTCAAGTTAGTCAAGCTGTCTTGCGAGGCCTTTTCGGATTTTTTTTTCTTCACATAGCCAGCAAATGAGGGTCGATTACACTTAAAATGGCCTTTAAATGGCCACCCTTAAAAATACCATGCTCTCCCCTATTGCTCATTGAAGAGCTGTTCATGGCGTATATACGTAGAACACGAGATTTCCCAATGATAAAAAAATTAAAAAAATCTATTATAATCCAATCAAAAGTCATACGAATAATCCTAAATTTATCTTGTAGTATTTTTATTGATGTCTACCAAAACAATTTTTTTTTTTCAAGCGTTTAAAAATATGTGTCTAAATAACATATAAAGATATAACTCACTAATAGCCATTTTCGAAAAGCGATTGCACCATAAAATTGTAAATATAATAAAATTTTCAAAGTCAGTACATTGTATTTAAAGGATATCTTAAAAATTTTAAATTAAAAATGGCAGGGCATTTAAGAAAATGTGCAAGATTTGGAGATTTTTTTAAATATTAACAGAGAACAGTAATTTTTTTGCATATTAATCATGGTTATGTGGTTCATATATATATATATATATATATATATATATATATAATATAATATAATAAGTGCATCATATAATCATATATATATGCATACATACATATATATAGGAATATGTGGTTTATATAGATTCATTTTATCTGTATATATAATAATCGCTGTTTATAACAGCGTTTTTTTTTCTTTTAATGAATATAAACAGCTCTAAGGATTTTTGTAACATAATAAACGCAGTATCAAAAAATTTAAAAACAAACAAATAAGAAACATAAACATAACATAACAAACTATATACTTTTTATGATGCGATCTTAACTATAACTGTTATGATCGTAACCAAATGTCGTGATCTTAACCATAAATGATTTAATCTTGACTATAAATATTTCAATCTTAACCACATTATTTGTACATTCATAACCAGTTGTTTCTTAGCTTATTATTTATATATGAATAAAATCCTAAATACATTTTAAATAGTGCATACACAACAAATCAATTTAGCAGAGTAATATAAATGTCGAATAAGAAAATGATGGCTATGAGAAGGAAAAAGTAATGCTATAAATGTTCATTTAATAAAAATGTATACAATTTCTTTTTATGTATTGAAGTCAATCTTTTTATGATTCACTTTAAAATTATTCATATATTTTAAAAATAATTGAAACAAATATTCAGAAAACATTTTCAAGCTTTAAATATATGCCAATGAACACTCAAAATAAATTGGACAAACAATTTTTAAAAAACATTCTATAAGAAATCATTTAGAAAATTTTATTTCCATAAACATATTGATTAATTAGTAACAATTTGAATTAAAACTTCAAAATAATAATGGAAATAATACATAAAACTAAATTTATTGAGTAGAAATGTTGTCATACCACGAATAACTATAGAAAAGTTACTTCTTATACTAGGCGGTATTCCATTATCAGCAATACATTCATACAACCCCGAATCAAGTTCGGAAACATCGACCAGATTTAATTTTCCATTATCAAATTCTTCTTCACTTCCTTTAATCGGTTTTAGATTTATAAATTCAGAAATATCTGAAAATAGACAGAAAATTCAAGATCAATATGCTTCAGCTATATCTAAGTGTATCACAAATTAAAATGTATCAATGCATAACTAAATTAATGAATGAATATAAACCCATAAGAACAAAAAAAAATCTTCTTAAAACAAAAATTGAAATTCATCTGTTAGTAAAATCTATTAATAAAAAAGTTAATTTCTATTTTATTAAAAATTATGAAAATTCTCTCATAAAAGGATAATGACATTTCGAACAGGATAACATTATCATTGTGAATACTTTGAGCACTTTTTTTCAAAGTAAGAATTATGAAAATTAATTTATTGCAAAAATAACTTATATTAATAATAATATTTACATTTTTATGATGGATCAAATACTTGCCATTTTGTTTTCTCCACATAATAGCTGGTTTCGGTGAACCATAAGCAAAGCAATTAACGCTAACTGAGCCACGCGCTTCTGTTATCACACTTTTTGGCTCTTCCTTCCATCTGGGTGGCGCTTTAAATGAAGTAAAAATAAATTAAACGAAAGAAATTTTAAATACTTTTGCAAAACATTGTTTATAAAAATATAAAAGTTTGAATATTCCAATTCAAATTTTAATTTTTAAAGCATAACCTGCATAATTTATAACTTTTTAATAAAGAAAGAAAATTTCCAATTATATATAATTATAAATTTTTCCGTTTATTATTCCAAACTTTTAAAAATTTTTCAACTGTACATATATAGTCAAAGCCACAGGAACAAAGAGGAAGAGGACGAAATAATGGACAGACGCAGTTTATTACTAAAGGTTAAGAATTCTGTCACCCAGAGGAATGCATGGAAATCTCTTCACTACTTTTATGATCATATGCTACTTATGTCATAGGCTATAATTGTTGGAAAAAAATATTTTGGAAAGATTTCATTTTATTAAATTTTTATTCTTTTCTTTTAAACGCTAAAAAAAAATATTAATTTTTAACAAATGGTAGGGATTAATGGAAATAAAGATAGGATTCAATTTAATTTTAAGAATGTTTATTGGCCATTAAACCTATCATTAAGGAAATTTCTTAATCCTTAATTTAATTCATTTCAATATCATTTATTTTCCACAACAAACTCCTTCCATTTTTCGTTAGTACTGAGCAAAAGCATTGTTCCTTAAAAACATATTTATTATTTAGTTTCATAAAAACTATTTTAAACAAATTACCTTTGACGCTCAGATGAGCTGTGAATTTATCTTGGCCTTCTGAAGTCACTGCTATGCAGGTATAGTTGCCATCATCTGACGGTGTCACAGAATTGAAAACTAATACAGAGTGAATCGCTCCGTCATCTATGCGAATGTTGTTGTTGCTAGATGAAATGGGCTGATTATTTTTGTGCCAATGAAATTTCACGGGTTTTATTGTCGAAGTAGCCAAGCAGATAACAGAAGCAGGGTCACCTTCTTTAATGTTGTCATCAAAATGGAAATTCTTCACTTTTGGAGCCTCTGTAAGTAAATGCAACGTTAAAAATATTATTAATAAAATGTCTTAAATAAACTCTATGGACTTTGATATTTTTGCTTTCAAAAAGCAATTTTTATCAATAGTATTTCATTAGAAAATTTGTTTAATTTGCATAAATTCATCAAAGAGGTGAAATATTATAAGATATAAAATTTCATATAAATAATTTTCTATTCTTGATGATTAAAGATAAACAATGATTTTTAGCATACGTTTATGAAACGCGAGTTTGCAGTTAATTAAAGAAACTTTTGAAGACAATGAAGCTTTAGAAAAAAAAATATGCGATTGTGGAATAAAATTACTAACATGTGTTACATTGATTATAGTTAAAAATTAAGCAGTGTCAGTAAAGATGCATTTTTAAATTTATACATTTACATATTTTCAGTGTACATATATTTTTAAGATTACTTTAATTATTTATACACATTTAAAAGAGTAGTAGCAGGCTAATTTAATACGAATACACCGGATGATTCTATCCAATTGAAATAACAATGAACATCGAAAATTTATAGGAATATAACTTCGTAATGTATTTATTGTATGTTAATGCAGTTATAATAATATAATTTAAATTACGAAATAAACGCGGATAGTTTATCTTGAATGTATAGGAATCGATTTTTGTTATTGTTTACGTAGAGCAGAATAATTCTACATTAGAGTATTTTGTATCCAGTGAGTCAAATTACAAATAATCGATGAATATTGAATTTAAAAATTCCAAGAAATTCCCTCAAAATTTAAGTAAAAATAGGGTATTAATAACATTGTTTTTAACAGATAACTTTGTTTAAAATGAATTATTTAATTTCAAAGTAGGAGCAAAATTCAACATTCTTTTTCCGTATTAACAAAATTTGGGATCTGTTAAATGTCATTTTTTTATTGAAAGAGAAATAAATTCTATGATGAATAAAAATGGTATAAAGTGTTATAATTTTTGTGATTGAAGAATTTCATAACAAAAAATGTATCTGTAAATATTTTTAACAAAACAAATGTGAAATGAATTATGGTAGTTTTTTCTAAGCAAAAGATTATGCAAAATATACTTAGGAAAAATTCAAACTCTTACCTGTAAAGAACATTCCAAAAAGTAGCATTAGCAAAAATGTACGAAGAAAGTGTGCTGTTGCTCTTTTACTATGCATCATGATCACGAGAGAAAGGCGTATAAACTGAAACTATTTAGTTCCTATTAAATATCGTAAGTCTCGAGGCAATTTCGAAGAAAAGAAATATTCATTGAAATTTGCAGTGTAATTTCACGTATTGTAGAATGTACATCGTTATAAACAGAACTGTGTTGTGAATATGGCGTAAACATAAAGGCGATTAAATTGTACAAAAGCGAATATAGCGCCACACATTAGCAATCTTATGAACTAATAGTAATTTTTTTAAAAAATGAATTTGAAATATATAACAATACTTTGCATTCTAAAAACCCAAAATGTTTTTGAAAATTTATTAAAATTGTAAATTAATACGTAGGTGAGTTAAAATTTTGTGGATAGTATTAAAAGATTTAAAATGCAATTCTTTTACAGCTTAGTAGCACATTAGAGTAAAGTTTATTATATAAAATATGATAAAACATACATTTCCATAAAACCAAATAGAGATAATAAAATATGCGTAAGGAATATTCAAAAGTTGTAAGCAATAAATATCCAACACAAGGTCATAAATATATATAATATTTATATGTTTGAAGAATTACTTAGGTATTTGCACAGCATCATAGGCAGAGAAATGCTTCCCAAAAGCATTTATTCAATATTTATTGAAATAAATATGCACACCTTTTTTTAAGCAAATTCGATTTTAATTAATTTAATTTTGTTTAAATTAAAAACATTTTAATATTAATGTCATTTTCACCAAAAAAATTTATAGTTAGAAATCTTTAAAAAGTATACTATTGATGAATTTTAAAAGTTCCATTCTTCAAAATGAGAAATAAAATAATTAAGAATTCAAAATATTGAAATGTGATATGATCATCACAGCATAGTAAAATAAAATAAGTAACAGATTATGATCTCTAAGAGAAATTGAGTAATCTTAGATATATAAGATATACATATAGTCTTGTAGATATAGTTTTGTATTGTAGATATAACATATGTAGATAATCAACGTAGATATAGTCTTGTATACATAACGCGAATGTAAATAAATATAAATTTCACAAAAATATTTAATAGACACAAAAATAAACCATATCAACAAGTCAACAACAAATGACATAAATAAATAACATACAATGCGTATTTATACATTTAAAATATTGATAAAATATAATGATATGTGTTATATTAATTGAAAATCAACACACTATTAATTTTTGAAATAAAAGTACTAAATGTAATTATTATGAAAACACTAAATTACGACTGTTTTTCAATTATTTATTTTGAAATATTTCAAAATGTTTTTTTTAATTTTTCATAGAATCATTAAATACAAAAAAATAAATCAAATTTTTTAAAAATCAGTGTATTAAAAGGAAAAAAAAAATAATAAGTTTAAACAAATTATATCCTACCACGGACGACCAGTGTAAAATTAGATTTATAATGGGTGGTATTCCATTATCAGCAACACATTCGTAGAGCCCAGAATTTTCTTGATTAATAAAATTGATTCTGAAAACAGATGAATTCCATCCTTGAGAATCAATATGTTGGGAATTCATCTTTGGCTTTCGCTTCTAAAATAAAAAAAAAAAACGTGTTATAAGCGTTAATTTTTTAAAAATTTCTTTGTTTAATAAAAAAAGTAAAATTTACATAATTTAATAATAATTTGCTTAGGAAAATTAAAATTACAAAAATTCTTTTTAAAATTATTATTTGAGTTTCTTTTTAAAAATGTTTTGATATTTGATTTAATTTTTTTGAAAATAAAATTCTCATGTATATATTTGGACACACACACACACACACACACACACACACACACACACACACACACACACACACACACACACACACACACACACACACACACACACACACACACACACACACACAAACACACACACATATATACACACACACACAGACACACATACACACACATACATATAAATATATATATATAAAAGGATTTTATAAATTTATAAATTATAGTTTATTTAAAAAAAAATCATTTTCTTAAAACATTGTAATGACTTTGGAACAATCGCGAATCATTTACATTTTGTAAAAATAGAAAAACATGATATATTAAATTTAAAAAGAACAAAACAAATAATTAGATATTGCTTTATAAATCTATTTTTAGGTTATACTATTAACGACTATTTAATAATAAATTTAACAAAAAATGAATAATTTGCAATATTTGAGAGCAGATTGCCTGCCGGTTTAAATACTAAAAGCCTAAAACTTCTATGCTCAATAACATTAATATAAAAATCTCATAATTTCTAATGTATAATGATCAACTTAATAATTATAAAACCTTGTCTAAACATGGATTGGCCTTTTTCCATTAAGTTTCATTAAATCAAGTAATAGTATGATGAAGCATTTTTTATATATTTTTAGTGTGCATTATTTATTAATATTAATAATCCTGCTGAAGACATTAGAAATCATATCAACCTGAAATAATTCCTTGAATATAGGAAAGCTTTCTTTATTTATTCTTTCATACAAATAATTTTTTAGCTTCGTTTAGTTTTCGAAAAGAATTTGGTTTATTCTATTTATTACCAAGATGAATTAATGTGAATTATTTCATAATTTTTCAGAAATAAATATGAAAGAAAAATTTTTACAAGTGACAAAAGCACTTCAATAACAAAAATGTTACCAAATATTTATTACCTGTTATTTTCTTCCACGTTATTTGTGGTTGAGGAAAACCAGAGGCGATACAACGGTTTTCAATAGAAGCTCCCACAAAAGTAACGATATCAGTTGGTTGTTCTAACCAATTTGGACTAGCTGAAAAGTTACACAACTATATCCATATCAAAAAGATTTTAAAATTTTGATTCAAAATCGAAAGAATAAAAGAACAACATTGGAGCAATAGAATTTGTAAAAAGCAGAATTAATTGCTGTATTATTCTAAAACAATCTCTCAACTTATCTTATTTAATTTAAAGTAATTGTTGATTGTTTTTATTTCGTTGTCTGCAAAGAAGCAAAAAAAAAATTCTTGGACATAAAATGTTTTTAGTTTTCCTTTTTTTGAGCTATGGCTATTTAGGGTTCAAGAATATATTTATTTATTAATAAAAAAAATTTTTTAACAATGAAGTTTTCAATATATTTATTAAAAATCTACCGAAAATATTTTTTTATTTTTGTTTTATTAACTAAAATTAATAATTATTATTATGTTAGAAAATCAGTTCAGAATAAAGATATCAATTGAAAAAAAAAGAATTCAATTAAAGCAAAACTTTCAAAATAATAAAGAACAATGAAAGATATCGTTTTAATAAAAATTCAAAATATTAAATATTAAAAATCAATTTCTCGTATTTTTATATCTAAATTTTTATGAATTAAATTTAAAATCCTCTATCAATTCATAAAAAATGCATGAAATAGACAAAAAACGAAAAAAAAAGGACAATGATTTTTTTGAGGGTTTAAACTAACATTTCTTTAAGATATGCAACTTAACCAATCAAAATTTTTTGTAAAATTAATTGTTTATATTTTTCGTGAATCATATTTAATGTTAAAAAAAAATGCATTTATTCTCATTTTCTATAGATATTATCTATTCTCGATACATTTATCATAATTTACAATAATATTGGTTTTTACAAGTTATATCTTATACTTGAAATATGTTTCACTTTTAATAAAAATTTTCATTAAAGGAAATTCTTCTAAAATTTCTAAATTAAATATACATATCTATGGTGATTTAACTGCTGTTAAATTTATAAATAATTGATTTAGAAAACAAATTTCAAGCTGACAGAAGTTTTGTATAAAATAAACTTAAATCTCACCTTTAACACTTAAAAGGGTGACAAATTTGTCAGATCCGTCTTTATTTGTTGCTGAGCATGTATAGTTTCCACTGTCAACAATTTTTACAGGATCCAATATCAACACAGAAACTTCACTTCCAGTTTCGAATCTAACATTTCCTTCACGATCATTTAAGATTGATCATTTTTAGCCATTGAAATTTTATAGGTTTTGTTTTGGTCACAGCAAAACACATGACAGAAACAGCTTCTCCTTCCACTATGTTTTCTTGAAAAAAAATTGTCTTATTTTTGGAATGTCTGAAAAAATATTGAATAAAGTTTTAAATATTCTGTAATCGTTACAATCCAAAATGTACATTTTAATTTTACAACTATCTGCTCTTTCAAATACCGTATTATTTCAATATAAAAATAGTATATATGTCAAGAAAAGTCAATATACAACTTCTTCAATGCATTTAATGTTTGCTTCAGAAAGTTAAAAGGAATATTTAAGCTGCAGATGTAATTCAGAAAAAAATTTCATAAAATTCATTATATATAGTAAAAATCTAAAAATATTTATTAAACAAATGCAACACACAATTCAAATAAAAGAGTAAGAAGCAAGTTTAAATAACTTACCTGAGCAAGTGCAGCGAATTTGCAAGAGTAATATTAATACCCAAGCGTATCTTTGCAGTTCACCAAACGAATTGAAAACGGTTGTATAATGAGGTATGTATATTGCCATCATGTTGCAGAAATAGTTGCTTCAAATAAAAAAATAAGAACTTGAATGCAGAGCGATATTGTTTATCATGAGTTAACGAAATAGCAACATCAGAAATATGGCGTTCCACAAATGATTCACAGCTTACAGATGTACAGCGCCACACATTGGAGTTTTTCATAACTAAATACATGTTCATTAAATTTAACAAATTTACTTGAATATACAATTAATGATAAAGGAATGAATTAATAAATATTCATTAATGATAAACTGAAATTTTAAACTTAATTTTTTACCTGATAATACGCAAAGAATCAAGTAAGTAAGTGAGGTAAGTAAAAATGAATGAATAAAAATTGTTTATACACAATAATCTAATGATTTAAATATTTAAAATAAAAAGTAATAAATTTTTTCAAAATATTAAAATAAATGGCATGTCTATTTATGATAAATAAATATTTGAATTGCTGAAATTCTGGTATGATAAGTAAATAAATTTATTATAAGTAAATTAAATGTTTCTTAATTTAACTCAAACAATGAAATAAAATTCATTGAATAGAATTATAGATGAACTGTTGAAAAGCATTGTAATTTATATTTAAAGATATTTTTAAAAAATCAAGAATAAAGTATGGATGAATTTAAAAACAGACTTTATTATTTTATTAGAAAAATTGAAAAACAAATCATAAAATAAACTTTCAGATTAAAATAAGATAAAATCAATGCATTTATCAATTTTGAGAACTTTTTTTGAAATAATTGAATAAATTATTTCACGTATAATTTTAGACTACATTTTCAATAAAAAATCACAATTACTTGAAAAAAATATTTTTATTAGTTTATTTATTAATATTTACTATAACACATAAATACCTTAACAATGTCAAAAATTAGAAAAAAACTGCTTTTTAAAAACTAATAAAACAGAAGTCTTCTAAAAACATGAAAATTGTCTACTTTGACTCCTTTTTCAATAATTGCAAAATCAAAATATTGAAAACAGGAAAAGCCTTCGTTGCAAACATTTGTTATTAATAAACCAAAATACATATAATGATTAAATGTATATAAGGCTATTTGTTATATAAAGAGAATTATTAATATGTTTGTGTTTTATCGAATTGATATTATGCCGTTTGGATAATAAATAAAAGTATATTTATTTTAAATAGATTTTATTCAACCACGCAAATTTAAACATAAAATTCAAATTTATGTACAATAATGATGAATACCCATGAATTAAAAAAAAACCATCAACAACGGTTTTT
Organism: Caerostris extrusa; assembly: GCA_021605095.1. Classification (NCBI taxonomy): domain Eukaryota; kingdom Metazoa; phylum Arthropoda; class Arachnida; order Araneae; family Araneidae; genus Caerostris; species Caerostris extrusa. The sequence goes on from BPLR01006326.1 coordinate 142,121, forward strand.
AAAATAATTTATTCACCTTTTTTGGAATATATATACACATAACTCTTGAGTACGTGACAGAATAGCTCATCCTTGAAAACTTTATTGATATTATTTATAACCAATTTAAACGAAACCCGTTTTAAATTATAAGGCTCAGATATAAATGTGAAAATAATTCCGTTTTAAAATGTGAAAGGGTTTTAACATATATTTTAATGCGGATATGCGGATTTCGAAAACACATTTCATGAATTCAGAGAAAAAAAATTTCAATAATTTAAAGCAACAGTAAGAAATGACTCATTAAATAAAACAACGCAATTAATGTTTTGCTTAAAAATATGAGGTGAATAAGGATAAGAAGATGGCACGTAACAAAGGAAGATATCAAATGGTTCATATATGAATACAAAAATAGTTAAAACATAAAATGTATCATTTGGCATATATTTAAATGAAAATTAAAATTTTTTCAAATACTTAAAGCAGAGAAACAAATTATTAAAACAATGAAACCTTTTTCCATGTTTATTTATTGAAAAACATTTTCATTGCCTACCCCTTATAGTGAGAGTAAAGTTGCTTTGAATACTTGGAGATATTCCATTGTTCGCGATACATTGGTACATCCCTGAATCAGAAGATTCAACGGAGCCTATCTGTAGAATTCCTTTTTCCAAATTTTTCATAACTGCATTGGGCTTTCCTAAAAAATGTATAATACAAATATTTTAAAATGAAATAATCAATTTAAAAGAATAATGAATAAAAAATCATATAATAAATCATTTAATAAATAATAAATCAGCATCATCAGAAAAGAATTTTGTAAAAGTGAGTTATTGATTGATTTGATTACGTTTAATTTGTTTAAAAATACAGCAATTCAGCGATCTAGAAAAATTAGTAAAATTAGTTATAAATAAATATGCAAACAGAATAAAAGATGATGTACGTGACCGTTCTGCCTTTAACGAGGCTAACGAAACTATTACACAAATTCACAGCATACCAGTTCTTGATGAATATTCCTTTGAACACTTTTTGTCATGGAAGATTTGAGTTTCAATTATTTTTAATAAATAATACAAGAAAATGTTACAGAAAAATTCAAAATTATGTAGAATAAACTATTCTCAGTGCTGATATTCAACGAGTTCTTTTTTTTTTCATGATTTGGGTTTTATTTCATATAGTTATGTTTTAGAGAAAATAACTCTCTAATTAATTACATCTAATGTATTACGTTTAAGTTTTACAATTTGTAAGTTTTGGAACTGAAAATTTTACAATTTATAAGTTTTATTATTTATAAATTTTACATTTGAATGTTTTATATTATTTTAATTTATACAATCGAAACAAAAATCAGTATCCCTGAAGAGGTTTATATTAAATACATAGAAAAATATCAATTTGAATTCCATTTTATTATAAATTAATTGTTAACTCTATTCAAGGGCATTCACGAAGTAGATACTAAACAGATTGATTGAACAATAACACTGTTCGGCAAAGTTTAACTTTTTTGTCTGTTAAATTATTGTATGTTATAAAATATTTTGCTCATATTTCAGATTTGCATACTATTTTTTTTTTGTAGACTTTTGGATTAGAATTTTTTTGTAATATGAAAGTTTATATTGCTGCAAAGTAATTAGTTTTATTTAATTTACTTACATGTATTAATCTAAATAAAAATGCCGTTTTTAATGCTTTTCTACTGTATTTTGTTTAAATAAATTCCCTTTCTTCTTCATTGGCACAATTCAAGGGCAGATTTCGAGACAAGAGACGCTTCATCATCCCACCATTTTCAACCCCATGGTGGGTCAAGGCCCACTGCCTACTGGGAGATTTCGAGACAGAGAGATGTTTTTTTTTTTTTACAGGGTAGGGTTGTCAGCTCTACTCTTCAACACTCAACAGTCATATTAGACCGGTACCTACCTTTAAAGTGGATCCCTAACTACTACAGACATCCAATCCTACAGGACGGCACCCCGGGACTCGAAACCGAAACCTTAAATCATTTTCTAGTGTCCAGAAAAAGTTCGCAAGCATATTTGGATTTTCATTTTTTATGATAACGTTTGTTGTTGAAACATCTTGATGGAATCGCTCACAGTGTTTGTATGTCGAGAGTTTCAGGAAAGAAGTTTAAGTGAGAACCCATCAAATGCATTTTTAGGGACATGTTACATTTTAGAACTTGATATAATTTTGAAGGAGTTCTGAAACTAGTTCTCTACAATCCTCAGTTTTACTATTGTTAAGATATTAAAATACGATCTTTTTAAAAACTTCAATGCAAACTTTTCAAACTCATTCGAACTTTCCTCAAAGTCGTGGTCCTTCATAATCTCCCTTATTTGGGAGCCTACAAATATGCACTTTTTATGAGTCCCACTGATCCTAGGAATATAATCTTTAAGTATACGAAATCTGAATCCAATCGCCTTAACAAAAATTTTCAATTATCCAAGTTTGATGCTCAAAGAAAGAAAATATAAGTTTTCAGAATTTACAACTGGTTGAGAAGGTACAGTTTCAGATTTATTTAACGCCATTGCTTCTTGACTAAATGAGTTTTGCGATCTCTGCTATCGTACTCGCATAGAAAACATCAAAATTTAGTATTTCCTTGTTGGAGATCTAACAAAAATGCTATAACTTTCAAATAATCCAAGAATGCTGTTTGTATTGTATCTTTGATAGCAAAATCTTCATGTTGTCATACGTTTCTTTGATATGGGCTGCATAGGCAAGAGGAATAAAAAAGGTTTCTCATTTCTAATATTAAGAAACATGATTTTTAATCTGCGTTTAGAAGAATCTAAAAACAACCTACATTCCTTAATACAATAATGGTTTCCTAACTCACTCAGTATTGAACCAACATCGGTACAATACACTAAATTATCAAGATGATAACTTATGAACAAGCATTGGAGGTCTCATTTCCGTCGATGATAAGAAGAAATCGTAGTTCCCTTTCAATTAGATTGCATAATTGAACGCCAAATTTTCAATTATCCAAGTTTGATGCTCAAAGAAAGAAAATATAAGTGTTCAGAATTTACAACTGGTTGAGAAGGTACAGTTTCAGATTTATTTTACGCCATTGCTCGTCGACGATAAGAAGAAATCATAGTTCCCCTCTCAATTAGATTGCATAATTTGGACGCCAACAATTCTGTCTGATTCTTTGGCACGTTTAGATCAGGAACTAGATCACTAAGTTCAGATTAATTGATTCTATGAGGTTGTGTAGATGTTGCATCTAAATCTGGGTCAGGAGTGTTTTCTTCTGAACTTAATTATAAATCTTCATCGCCAGAGTTTGATGAAAGTAAACTCTAATTTTCAGGTGGCTCTAGAATTGGAAGCTCGTCGCTGTGAAGAAGAGAAGGTGATATATTTCAAGATCTTCTTGGTCTTGCTTACTGTTCCAAGATTTTTTTGTAACGCAGAAATAACAGTCCGTGGAGCCATTCTTTGGTTTCCTCCATACCATTGGAATTGCAAATAGCATATGTCGTGACTTTCCTTTAAGTCACTTTCTAAGTAATGTTACACGAGAAGCACAGCAAATATGAAAGGACCAAAAGATGTTCTGATCATCGATTTGACACCCAAAGTAAAGTTCATATACCTTTTTTTTTTTTTTTATCAAGGAAGTAATATTCCTTCTTTGGGACTTCAAAGTTATTGTAAAACACAGGAAATAGAAATTATTTGGATCGTTTTCAAAATTTAGAGTCATTTTAAGGAAATCTTTACAAAAAGTAAATAATAAACATCAAACCAGACACTTGTCTATCTATAAAATGTCTATGTTTTTTAATATACATAAACTTACAAAAAAAGTTTTTTGATTATATTCTTCTTTAGCGTAGTTAAGTACACAAAAATATCTACGTAGGATTTAACAAAACTATTGTCAACCAGTGTAATTATTCTTAAATGAATCCTATGCTACATAAAAATTTATATAATTTGCATGCTAAGCTAAATATTTTATAAAAATGAAATTTTGTAAATGTATGCTTATCGAGCATTACCAATATCAATAATTATTTTTCTACGTAAATAAAAAAATATTTATATTCACATAATAAGAAATTAAGTTGCTATACTATAAAATCCTTTTACAATTTGTCATTTTCAATTCATAGTATTTATACTATTACATAGTATTTATATATAAACTATAACTAAAGCAATTCATATGTTTTTTAGGATTAAACAATTATTACATTTCCTGTTTAGAAAAAAATGAACTTCCTAATTATTAGATAATCCTACTGATTCTTTTTTTGTTTACCCTTACGTTTTAGCATTTCTAAAATTTGTTCAAAAATGTATCAGAGATTATTAGGCAAAAAAGATGTTTATTTTAAAGGATGTTAATTTTTTAATCTGAATTAAAAATTAGCCAAATATTTATATATGTTTCTATATAGCCGTAAATAAATTTTTATTTATTTTCCTCTACACATAGTACCTAATTATGAATTTCTATAAAAATTATTAGATAATCAAAATTTTTTTTATTAAATAAAAGTTTCTAGTTTACTAAATTTGTGATAAAAGTAAGCGCAAGAATTTTATCTAAAAGATAACCCATGATTTTGTGATGGTATCAATAATGTAATCCTAAGTATTTTCTGCTTTTAAAATGAGTAGCAACAATTTTCTTTTAAAAACATTCTTAATTAACGTAAAAAAATTAAAGATCGTTATTTAACTTAAAATTCATACCTTTATCCACTTAAAATGCGCGTAAGTAATAGTTTAGTAAAAACATTTAAGCAAAGTTATATTGTTAAATCTTATCTTGCCTTCCAGTTTATTCCACATAATCTTTGGCATTGGTGATCCCGTTGCTCTACATTTGACGTAGACTGATCCTCCAACTTTAGTGACAACACTTTCAGGTTCTTCTACCCATTTTGGAGGAGCTACAAAAAATAGTACCAAAATAAAAATATATGTTTTTTTAAGATAGTTTAAAAGTAAAAGCCTTTTATAATCTACTGGATAAATTTAAAAGCATAAACTGTAATTATTTAAGTAGATGGTATATTATGGTATGAGAATATAGAGTCTATCATTTTTATTCAAACATATTAGTTATATACATTTATTAACATATTAAGATCTATTATTATATGTCATAAGCCACTATTGCTATTAACATAAAATAATGAAAATAATATTACAGAAAATAGAGCAGCATTGATGCACGTTTTAAACATTTAAATATTTTTAATTTAATCTTTTTTTTTTAATTCATATTATTATTTGACATTAATTCAAATAATTTTTGTGTATTCAATTTTCTATTAATTTTACAAACAATACATAAATTAAAAATGCTCTCAAAACTTTATAATAAATAGTTATGATATATACAGAAAAGTTTTTCTGCCATGAAATAATTTTAAATATATTCAATTTAAAAACACTAACTTTCCGAGTGTTGTTTGTAAAAGATTTAAAATTGGAATGCATTTTTTCCTCATAAAAAAGAGCGAAACATGTATCTATTTTATAAATAAAATAACCTAAACACATGCAAAATATGAAAGCAGTGAAAATATGTATATTGCACTTATTAACACAAAATAGTAATAACTTGAATATTGTTTATAAAGCAAAGGCTTAAATATTATTATCTTTAAACTTTTACACTAGATGGTATTAATTCACAGCAATAACATTAGTCACATAGATTGTGTATGAAATGAAAAAAAAATCATTAATCGACACTATTTTATCTAAAGTATGAAATGCTTTTATGTCGAAATTATAGAATTTTTGATATTCAAAAACTACTTTTCTCTCAAAAACATTACCTTTTACACTCAATTCAGCTGTGTAAGTATCAGTACCATCTGTATTCTGAGCTATGCACGTATAATTTCCGAAATCTGATAATTCAACTGAATCAAACATAAGAACAGAATGACTCGTTCCATCTTCAATTCTTGAATTCTTTGGGTTGTCCATAACTGAATGGCCATTTTTATGCCACTGGAACTTTATAGGCTTTACCAAAGATGTTGCTAAACAAGTAACAGATACCACATCCCCTTCTTTTATATTTTCTTCAAAAGAAAATTTCTTTATTTTTTATCTTTTTTATAAATTCATTTAAAAATAAACATGTAAAGTCTCAAATTTATTACTAAACATAATATACATATAACATTAAAGAGACAAAAGTGCTAAAAATTTTAAATAAATTAAAACAATTTAGAATTATTAAAATGATACTTTATTTAATGATCAAAACATTACACTCGCATGAAGCAAGAAATTAATATAAACATATTAAAACAAAGGCAACAGGAATGACATATTTTTTAACATCAAACAATTCGTTATTTTTTTTACTTTCATAGCATCCTAATACATATACACAGTGCTAACAATTTAAAAATTTATTTTTCAAGAAAAAAATAAATAAAACAATGCCAAATTTGATTTTACTATGGAATTCAAAATTTAAAAGAAATGCTATAAATTTTAGCTTACCTGCCATGCATATTCCCAAGATAAGTGCAAATACAAAAAACAATATTCGGAAAGATGAAAATTCAGGATGTACTTTCATGACAGGATGCATTGTACTTGAGTAATAGCCAGTTTTCTTTCAAAAGTGATTTTTGAACATTTGCAACTTTTATAATGAAAAAAGAAATTAAAGCAATCTATTATAAATACATGAAACACTTTACCGGTACTTTTGTTAAATGTGAACATGGCGTTACCATTGAACTTGTTTTGTATTTTACGTCTTTCACGCTACAATTCGACATTGTAATGATAGCAGCGCCACACTTTGACAATGTAGCGAACTAAGCACTTTTTTTAAATGAAAGTATTTGAGTGTGATACTGGTAATTTTTTATTAGTAATTTTATATTGTTTTACCCACATTCAAGAGAGTAACATAATAGTAGTAATAGCATAGAAAAATAGTAATCTTAAAATACTGAATAAAAAATGATTGAAAATAATTATTGTGCATTTACTTACCTTACATGGATAAAAACTGTTTATTAAAATTTGAAGCGTTATGAAAATTGCCCTAATATAAAACTATTAAACATATTCATATACAAATATGCAAATTATTAAAATACAATAGGGATCCAAGTTAAACATACCCTTACGGGCCCTTTTTTCATATAATGGGGATATATGGTCATAAAATAAAAAAGAACATATTTGGTGAAATTATTTGAAAATAAAAATGTAAAAAAAACATCATCAATATCAACTGCATATGGATGGAGATGCACATAAAACCACAAGAGTCAATAATAAAAATGGCCTTTGTCCAAATGTAAAAACCCCTTACACTTTGTTCAATGCAAAATGAAACTGATGTGAAATAATAAAATATTTGATAATTTGGTAATGCATAAATATCTTTTTTTAAAAACGAATACAAAATGTTTAATTTATAAAATTGATATCCGCTGTTTTTAGTTGCATGACATCGAATGAGGGTTGCAATAAATTCAATTTAAAAGTGCTGTTTTATTAGAAATTTCAAAATTAAATTAATTGAGAAACATAAAATAGCATTGATATAAATAAATGTATTCACATAAAGCCATAAAATCTTTTGATTTCAATTACAATATTAATTTTATTAAATAAATACTGAATTCAATAAATTTATTAACATTTTAAAAATAATTCAATAATTAGTATAATTAATATGAGAGCATCGATCAATAATATATATTAAATAATATATATTTTCATATATATAAATGAAATGTTACTGAATACATATATTGAATAAAATAATGAGCCTAATTTATTCTAAACAATTATAACTCTTTTATCTAAATTAAAAATGACAACAATCCTTATAAAGTGAATAAATCTGGGATATTCTTGTTACGTAGTTGAAAAATATTTCAGTATAATTTTTCTATGGAAAACAGTGAAATTAATTTTGAATTGTAGTGCGCTTAAGTCGAAAAAAGAACTTTCGTGTTTTTACTGATGTAAGAAATAAATCGATGTATTATCGATTGTTTTTTAATCATTCAGCACAATAAGTTTAATCCAATCAATGTTGATAACAAATATAGAATTAGTTACAACAACAAACACAAAAATGATTTTTGATATTTTAACATGGAGAACTGTAAAATATATAACATTCATTTAATATGTATCCATATAATAATTAAATAATATTGTCTGAAAATAATTTCCTAAAGCACACCAATGTACGTTAGGAATGTACACCAACAAATTTTATCACATAAGATCATTTTAAAACACAAAATGCATTCGAATAATGTTGTACATTACAAAACTTTTAACCTTTGTTAAATTTCATTAAGTATAAAAATGCATAACAGGTAATTTAAAAGACACCAATGGAATTAAAATAATGAATATATATAATACAAATAAATACTTTCTGAATTAACTCGAATGTTTCAGGACACTTAAATACATAATAAAAATAATTTTAAAGAAATCAAATTTGTCTACATATAATAAGAGTAATAATTTAATAATATAATAAATAACTATTTTATACATTCCAAGTACATTTTTGTAATATTTTTCAAGTGTTTAATAAAAACAACCAAGCAAGAAATTGAAAGATTATTGATTCCATTCTTACCACGAATAACAATCGTAAAATTAACTTTGATACTAGGAGGGATTCCGTTATCAGCTACGCATTCATAAATTCCAGCGTCATCGGATGTCACAGAAGAAATTTTTAAAACTGAATTTTCTACATTTGTATCATTAAGATGTTTTGATCTTGTTACTCCAACTTCCGTCTTATAATCTAAAAACCAAAAAAGGATTTGAATTAGAAAAAAAATTTCATTTAGAAAAAGCATTATTAAACTCTAATACACAGAAGGAAAAATAGAATATTGAAATTTATAATGTACAATTGTATATGCGTTATTGTTAAATTAATTCACAAAAAATTTAATTATATTGTGAAAATTTAATTACATTGTGTGACACTTAATTATATTGAAAATCATAATTAAAGAAAATCTATGAAATTTATATATTGATTTCTAGAAAAATTTAAAAAAATTCCGCTTATTTTAAATAACTTTAAAAGTGTTGTAAGGAAAGCCCCCTAAGGGTTCAAAATTTTCGTGAAAATAAAAGGAACTTTGAATAAACTGCTTTCAAACCATGGATGGAGATGTTTCAGACCTCAAGTTAAAATTTTTAAGAGACAATAACATTCACATCAATGCTAATTTTCAGTATTTCATAAACGCTTTTTTTATTATCATGTGCGAACATGATGTTGTCCTGGTTAGGGGTTCGTGACGTATTTCAAAAAGTGCAGCAAGCAAATAAAGTGATATTCCAAATTTGCAAATTTTGGCTGAAAGATGGCAGTTTGGGCCTCTTAACTCTTGAAATGATTTATGAATAACGTTAATCCTCAGGAATTTTTGGGGAAATTTAAATTTTACTTGAAGTGTGTTTCATATTAGGGTTTTGATGCACTTTTCACTTTTTTTTGGCTTGGGATTTTAAACATTTGTATATCCAATGGCTATAAGTACTCGTAGTGCGTTGATAAATTCCTTCTTCTTGAAGTTTCATATTTATCACTTTTGGCATTTTCCCATGCCTATTGAGCTGTATAGTGCTTTTATTGTATTTGGAATACTTCATTCTTCATTTATGCCTAGAAATTTCAAACTTGATATATATATTGACTATTGAATGTGATAGTGATTCTTGTAGAATAAGGAATACTTCATTCTTCATTTATGTGTAAAATTTTCAAAACTTTGGTGTATCACTTGACTATTGAATGTCATAGTGTTTCTTGTAGAATTTGGAATACTTCATTCTTCATTTGTGACGACATTTATGTCATTTCTGTATATTCTTGAACAATTAATTCTTCATGAAGTTCTTGATCTATTCAACATTGCTATATTCATTTAACTATTTGAATTTAGCCATTCTTGTAGTATTCCAATCAATTGCTTCATATACCTCTTGCATTATTAAACATTGGCAGATTACTGAGTTTATTCATCCTTCTCCAACGTTCACGCAAGACAAGTTCAAATTTTCCGTGCAGATTTCAGTTTTATGTAGTTTTTACATTTGTTTTCACTTTTCTAAGCCTTTTTCAAATAATGTAAAATAAAGCGGTTATCCAAATAATGGAATCACTATTTATTTGCTCTTTCTGGAATAACTAAATTGTCTATATAAATCCCGATCACTGCCCAAATTATGTCAGTGCCACCTTCATTCTTTTCAAATATACAAATATAATCCAGATTACACACCTGTGTATTCTGGATTCTTGAAGATATTTTATTTTGGCTGAATGTGAATTACGATTCATCGAACTGCATTATTTGAGATGATGTATTGCATTCCAATCAATCGAAGATAGCTTTAGGAATTGTTGTTCGTTCACAAACTTGTTGTTTATTTCTTCATTCATGAAGGAAGCTGAAGTTTTTGATTGGTCTGTCTGGTAGCAAAAATCTTTTGTTTTGTAGGGAGGGTGTCGAAATTCGCTTCAACATCTGACGATCTCTTTCCCTCCAGATTTATATTTTGGTCAGAAGTAGTAGAGATAGTTTTCTCTATCATGCGGTATATAGTTATTAATCATGTCAATGTAACTCGAACAGTATACAATACATTAGTGATTGTATTTTCAGATGTTCCAGCCATATGAGTGATGGCATTTTGCTCACTTGACATTCTGTACTATAAAAACCAGCGCAGTTCTTACAGTCGAACAACAGAATACAGTAAACTCTCTTTAATCTGGCATGTTTGGGATCATGGTCATGTCGGGTTAGCGATGTTGCCGGATTATCGAATGTCCATATAGTTTTAAAGGGAAAAGATAAATTACTCTAAATAAAAATTTAAATCATTAAAACATTTAATGTGTTTATATACATTTGGACCTGGGCACTCGGGCTATGCTATGTTGCGCTCGGTGTAATGCTATGTCGAGATTGATACCGCTAGATTTTGATAACTACATGTGCATGTAAATACTCCCGAATTTATATACATGCACGCACTCCTACCTGTACTATCTATGCATGTACACTCCTAATCCCCCCATTTGCAGTGACAAGCTAGAGCTCATTGAAGGGCGGAGAGGAGATCTAACCCGTTTTTGTCTTGGTTTCAGTGATGTCCAAATGTTGGAAAAAAATCATGAACTATTGGAACTAATCTGTCTGCGTTGTAGACATACTGGACCTATAAAAGTGATTATGGTTTGGGGAGCAATTTCGTATGACAGCAGGAGAACTCTAGTTATACCGTGCCCTTTGACAGCAAATGTGTATGCCAGATTAGAGATTGAAAACAGATTGTAATTTTTGATGGTGGATTTCATGCGGCGTTTTCTAACAGGATAACACTCGTACTCATAGCATTATTGTTACCCACCGTGCTCTAAATGTAAAGTCGACATATTGCCTTGGCCAGATTTTTCTCCTATCGAATATGTATGGGACATTATTGAACGACAAATACAATGTCATTCACAACCAGAACAGACCATCGCTGATTTGACTAAACAAATGAAACTTCATCCCCCAAAATGACAAGCGGTACTTGTGCGATGCAATGCATGCACTTTTTCATTCTTGCATTCAAAGTCTTGGAGACTGCAGCGATTATTATTTTTTATTATTTCCAATGGCAAGCTACAAAAAGTAATAAAATAAAAAAAGAAACAGAACACAAAGAACATGAAAACAACAACGAGAATCGGAGGAAATCACATAGTGACATGTTTAGCCCATAAGGGCCCTAGCCTCCAGTAACGACCCTACACAGTAGAGGAAACAAGTGCAGGGCAGACAGGAAGGTGAGATGAATCTATGTCTTCTCTCCAAGACTGCAGAGCATGCATTTTGGGCTTGCAAATATTTTCATACGAAAAGATGATTGGCCATACAATCATGGCCCGTCAGGAGTCTGAAAAGGGCAACAGCTTTAAACCTGGGCTGATCAGGGATGTTTAAAATAAAGTTAAACCAGGTTTTAGATGAGTTGCCTTCAAGTAGATTATCAGATAGAGTGTTCCGAAAAAAGTCTCGGATCATCAGTTTCATCGAGTGAAAAGAGATGTCTTTACAATAGGTTTGGGTGATGGTTGTTCCTTTTTGTCAAGAGAATCCGCCTTCTCATTACCCAAGATCCCACAATGGCCTAGGATCCACTGCAAAACGATATTCTTGCCCTTTGAGTCAAGATCTTCAAGACAAGAGATGCACTTTTCAATGGAAGTAGACTGTGGTGTTAGGGCGGAGTTGATTGCCAAAAGTGCTGCCTTAGAGTCAGATAGAATGACTGCTCTAGTAAATTGTTCTGTTGGGCACTGCAATTGAGTTAGGGCAATACGTAAAGCTTCGACTTCCCCGTCGTAAGCAGATGCAAAACAGCCGACAGGAGCATAGACAGAAAACAGGTCGCAGAAAACTCCTGCCCCGGCATTTATTCGCTTATTCGCTGTTCCATCTGGGAGCCATCGGTATAGATTCTCAACCACTCCGGTTCGGGGTACAGCTCGTTGATAGTTGCATAGGAAATACTTCTAAGAATCTCACAGCTAGTATCTAATTTTTCGGACAGCGGGAACAATATCTGTGACCACATTAAAAATTCTACAGTCTAAAGGACTGGGGGGTTAGCTAATTTTCAAACTCGGAATTAAGGTTATAAGAGTCCTTCAGTTTCAACACTTCTTGCAGGAAGCCTGTTTGAGTCTTTAGACAGTGCTGACTGGGGCTCTTCAAATTCCAGAGGGTGAGATATCTAGGAGTCCTCAGGATTTTTCCCAAAGCACCAAAGCCTTTTCCTCAATTATTTTTTCTAATGGCCAGTTTCTAGTACAGAGAAGCATAGCGTCTATAGGGGAAGTTTTCACAGCTCCGGTGATCAGGCGAAGGGCTTGGTTATGAAAGGTCTCCAGAGACTTCCGTACCTGTTTTGAAGCACTAATCAAAGGTTCGCAGCAGAATGTAATCACTGGTAGAACAAATGTTTTTATACGTGGTGTTGAGGGTTGACCTAGAGCATCTCCATCTACAGCCCGCCAGACGCTTTAAGATGGGAAGTCTTCTTGAAGCCTTATTAATTATAGTTTCAGAGTGTAACTTCCATGAGAGTTTACGGTCGAATAGTCACGCCTAGATAAGTAAAATTATCTGTTGTTTGAATTCCTTCCCCTCCATACAATAAGGAAAGATCTGATTTTTTGTGGGCAAGGGAAAAACTTTCATAATATGTTTTTGAGATGTTAACTTTCATGTTGTTCTCTACGCACCACTTTTCCAGGGTTGGTGAAGGCTTGGTTAAGCAATTTTTCTGTCAAGGGAACTAGATTCTTCTTGGGTGTCACTGTCCAAATGAGAAGATCGTCGGCATAAAGTAGGCATTTCACACCATGAATTGATTTTAACTTCTGGACAAGGTCATTGATATAAGCATTGAAAAGAATGCAACTCTGAACCGCTCCCTGAGGGAGGCCTGTCTGAAGAAGACCAAATTTTGATAGATTGGACCGGACTCTGCAGAGACGCTGACTCAAAAAACTCTTAATCCAGCTCAGCAGATGACCAGATATACCCCTATTGTTAAGTTTAAACAGGAGGTTTTCTTTCCAAACCATGTCGTAGGCTGATTTCAAATCAACAGCAATTGCTGTGAGTACTTGTTTGGAGTCCAATGCGTCTTTTATAGCTTGGCTAAAAGAGTAACGTGGTGAGCAATTGATTTAAATTTTCGGAAGGCCGCTTGTTCTTCAGCAAGCAGAGAATGAGACTCTAGGTACCAGTTGAGTCTGTTGTAAACCATCCTCTCCATGGTTTTACTCATAAGGCTTGTTAAAGATATAGGTCGGTAATTGCTTATTTCTTCAGGGGTTTTTGTCTTTCTTGTGAACGGGAATGATAATTGCCTTACGCCATAAAGAAGGAACGCTACCAGTAGTCCAAATTATATTGAAAAATTTAAGGAGATTGGCTTTAGCAGTTTGACCCAGGTGCTTTAAGAATTCAGGATGAATGTTGTCCACCCCAGGAGATTTACGATTTTTCAAAACCATTTTGGGCCATATTTAATTCGTGCATGGAGAAAGAGGAACAGAAAATATTCTTTACATTCTCCGGAAGATCTTCGGATCTGTCTCGGCAGGGCCCTAGTTGACGCTTAAAAACCCTGGACATTTTCTTGCATAGGCGCCTTTCCGATTTGCTTCCGTAAAATATTTCAGAAAATAACCAGCAACCTTGGCATTTGAAGAAATGATCTTTTGATTGATACGAAAAGGGTCGTTTGGCAGTTTGAGGTGTTTGATTTTTCAAACGGCTAGAAATTTGTAGGTTTTTAGGCTATCTCTTTGGAAATTAATTTTAGAAATGAAGCTGTCAAAGCAGCTTCTCTTAGCTGAAATAATGGACCCTTTAAGTATTGCAGCATGTTTTCTCCAATTTGAGACGTCAGAGATTCTGCCAGTGATTTCTGCTTTCCTACGTAGGCGATCCCGTTTATCTTTAACAGTTGAAGTTCTTCATTCAAAAACAACTATATCTCTTGACCTTCCTCTTGGGATAGCAATTTTTGCGCTCCTAAGATATTTTTGTTAATTTTGGCACAGATAACATCAGGGGAGAGCAGGAGTCAACTGTTCATTTAGTGAAAAACTTTTCTAGCGTATCAGAAAAGAGTTTCCAATTAGCCTTCTTGAAATTCCAGGAAACACGGATTTGTGTTCAGAAAACCTGTTTTTTACAGGGAAAGATATCTCTGCCAGGATTTGTCTGTGGCCGGAACCAGGATTCTCCAAGACGTTACGTTTTGTAGACTGACTCAGATCTGCAGACACGAGCAAAAGATCTGGATTTGATTTAGTTCCGTTATAATGTAAAATGTGTGTGGGTCGTTGCAGTTATAAATTAATTCTAAAGTAGATGTGTTCAGTAAATCTTCCACTTCTTTCCTGAGTGATTTGTATCATTGTACCCCCATTTGGGAGAATAGGCATTAGAATCTCCAATAAATATTGTGCTAGTTAGTACAGAAGGTAGATTGAAGTGAGGTTTGTTGTTAGGGGCAATAAACATAGATTTTAAAATCATGGCCGTTCTTCCATACTTTTAGTTTGATTAATTCAGTCTTATCCTCACCATTCATTTGCTTGATTATTTGAAAGTCAGAAATAAGATGTTTTTGACACCTGTCAGTATACCACTCGCCACTTGTCTAGCCTTCTGCAGCAGATACAAAGAGAGTATCCCGGAAACGAGTGAAATCTGATATTATTTTCAGTTCTATTGGCCTCCAGGATAGAGAAGACATCAATATCGTGAAATGAAAGAGTCTTACAAAGCTCAACCCTCTTGAGTGGGACAGACCATCCGCATTCCACTGCAACACACGTAGTGATGAGTTACTATTCGGCAGGGGAACCCATTGCCGAGATTGTAGATCATTTAGCCAACAAGGCGTTGTTCGAGGTGCACCAACGAGGAGGTAGATCTACGTTGCACCCCTACAGCAATTATTACATTACTACATTTCACATTTGAATTGGCATTCCCTACGCATACTCTAATCTATGACCTTGAAAGTTTAATCAAATAAATATGTTACATAGACAAATGCTTTGTCTACGTTTTATTCCTCTAAACTAATTTGTTCTTGATGTTGGTGATGATATATATATATATATATATATATATATGAACACAACATATCAAAAATTCTAAGGATAACAGGCAATGAATGAACTAGAAACATGATTAGGTTGCAAATAAAAAGCCGCAATAGTATTCTCTACACGTATCATACGTTTTAGAAGCACAATCAAATTGTATAACATTCATTTCCCTCAGAAACATTCATTTCCCTCAGTCGCAAATTCTAAGTGTGCAGCAACAGTACAGAAATTCCTTAGATAAACATAAATATCAAAAGATGAATTGCAAAAGCTACATTAGCAGTTCAAAAGGCACCAAAAATATTTATACAAAACATACAATTGCAGGATGTGTAACATCGTGTCCAGAAAATTAGTAAATTTAAAAGAAATTAGTAAGACCAGAAAGAAATACATATAAAAACCAAAAGAAATTAGTTATAACATTCTAAGGATAACTTTATCAAGAAATACATGCTCTCTAAATATTATATAAAATGTCATTTCTGCTTTCTAGATGACTGATCCAAGTCAAACACAAATCAAGAGACATATTCCGATAACATGTATTAGACAGAATAACCTTCTGTTTCGAGTCGGTAAGATGTATAATTGAAGAAAAAGAATTTGGAAGTGTATTTTGTTTTATTTAAAAAGTTCGAGTCATCTCGTGACTATGTATAATAATATGGTCATTAAGTGAATGATTGAATGACAGACTACTATCAATAATTTGTATACGTGAAATACAATTGTCTGAAATATTAATTCTAATTTCCCCTATACGAATTTCTAGTAAGTATCAGTCGTGGTGCAAGTATTTTTGGAGTGATTTATTATTTCTTCGAAGTAATGTGAGAGAAAACACCCAAAATTAGGAGAATTTGATTAAATGTTAAATTATAGAGAAAATTCTTAACAATAAAGTGCTGGGAAATTAGAAATTAAAAAGTAATGGTGTATAAATGTTTCGGGGGTACCATTTTTTAAAACAATATTCTGAAGTTCTTTTCTGTGTTGCTATTTGAAAGTAGTATTGTTACTCATGGAATTAATACAGAACAGTTGATTAATTATATTGTGATACACACACACACATTTTCAGTATTTGGGCGAATAGTCGTTTAAATTGAACTTTTGAGCAAATAATAAGTTTACAAAAACAAAATAATTTAGTTCCTAAATTAAACAATAATATAATTCATAAATTAAAAAACTACTAAATCAGGAAACAAACTGCCTTACATTTAAAAAAAGGAATGGTTTTTACTCATCTAAAAATAATGTTAGTTTAGGAGGAATGTGAAACCTTCACTACTCCATCCGTGAGACTGTCCCACAACTTTTGCTACTAACATTCACGTTTTGCAGGTCCTAATGATAAATGACTAATATATTTTTATTATAAGTCAAAAGAAAACGACAAGAAGTTATTCGAATGTGACGAACATCGGCATATGTGCATAAGCTTGAACCCCATAAGCTGAATCAACTACCAATTATCCTTGTGGTCACTGGTATCAGGTGACTTATGGGATAGTTGATAATGATGAATTAAAGGCCGCGACAATCGCGCTTTCTTGACTTTCTGTCATCTCTTAATGTGAGCGCTATGTCCTTGATGTTTTATCTTTGCCATTATTCAACCCCGTCCTTACAACATCGGCAAGCGATCTTTCGATTTAAGCAACATGCTTTCTTTAATGTAATAAATAGAATCTCCTTTCTTAAATAATATCATTTCATTTTGTGTTCAAATTCATATGCCAGATATATTGGTTGTATGAA
Organism: Caerostris extrusa; assembly: GCA_021605095.1. NCBI lineage: Eukaryota > Metazoa > Arthropoda > Arachnida > Araneae > Araneidae > Caerostris > Caerostris extrusa. The sequence goes on from BPLR01006326.1 coordinate 159,621, forward strand.
AACAAATATTTGGAATCAATTTCAAATGTAAATAATGAAATGTAGTTGGAATTTATCATCTTTTAAATACCATTTGGATGTTCAGTTGAGATGTTCTAAATATTCATTCATCATGCTAACTATTCATTTATTGGCTATCAGAATTTAATTATTTATATGGTCAATTGACAAATATGTGCACATGAAACTTCGCTACAATCGAATGATTTCTTGTATTTATATCTAGATATATATTGTCTTCGAAAATGATTACTTTTTACAAAATTATAAAAAGAAAAGAACGATATAAAATTGCCTTTTTACTTTTTTAATGTTACGTTCATCTATTTTCTGAACCTAAGAAGGTACAAAAAGTGTCACTTAACATTATTGACAATTTTCAACAAATTGTTTTTTAACTATGCTATGTGTTCCCAGGTTAAAAATACATCCCACTGTTTTAACATTTTACATATTTTACTACTTCTGTTTCATATTTATAAGATCCACTTCTAAGACCTTAAAACAAAATTAAAAGTGAACTTCGAATTAAAGTTCAAAATACAAATATTATATTTTAAATTTATTTAAAAATGTTGTTACCAGAAATTTTTGTCCATTTAATCATAGGATTGGGTGATCCAGATGCATGACATCGAGATATAATGGAACTTCCTAAAGTTGCAACAATATCAGTCGGTTGTGCTATCCAGCGCGGATGAGCTGAAAGATAAATCAGTCAAACTATCAACAAAAATATTTTTCATGGGTTGAATTACACTACATTATAATAACATGCAAATTATTAATATCAACATACAAGTTAATGATGAATAAATATTTTCACAAATCACATATGTTTAAAGGCAGCAACCATGAAGATAAATTTGAATGCAACCAGTGTCTTAGTAAATTTTTATAATAAAATCAATGTTGATGTTTCTTATTAAATAAGGTGAATTCCATATTAACATACTTTGTATTCATGTTAGAAATTTTTCATAAAATGACATCTTTAGAATTACATCCGGGTGCGCAGAAGATCTACCTCCTCGTGTTGCACCTGGTAACACTTTTTAGTGGCTAAAAGATCTGCAACTTGGCATTATTGTTAGATTAATGAACTCTGTTTCATCATGTTTTGTTGTATTATCTGTTTTTTTTTCGTTGTTCTTTTTTTTGTTGTAACTGTTCATAATCTGCCATTGGAAATTAAAAAGAAAAAGAAAAAAGAATTACATCCCATTTGCAGATATTCATAATCTGCCATTGGAAATTAAAAGAAAAGAAAAAGAATTACATCCCATTTAGTACAGATATTTCGTCACTCCATAAGAGGATTTTGTTTTTCCATAACTTATATTAGAAGACTAATTGATAAATGAACAGGTACTTAAGAGAAATTTATCTAAATTTAATTCAAAAGCATTTGACTATTAGAGAATAACAAAAATATGTTGATTTCAAAATGATGTTATGACTATCTATACAACAAAGGAAAATGAAGTATGCCTTATTTATTTATTTATTATTATTTTTAATAAAATAATTTTTAGCGGTTATATATAAGCAATGCAATCTTCAGATTCTTGTACCTTACTTCTGATTTTTTTCTCTTAGGAAATCAAAAAGATACAATGTTCCATCTGTAGTATCTGATACTTTAGAAAACTTTGAAAATCTGAGAGATAATTGACAAATAAATGGATAAATGATCACAAATTTTATATATGAGTTTTAATCTTCATCTGAGTTAGAAAAAAACTCATTCATTGCATTTCACTTTGAAATATAAATTTTAGATTAGATGACTGGAACTTTTTTTAATTAACTTTAATTTATTTTTGTATCCTTCCTTAACAATTTATTATATTTCATTCAAATAATCTGTCGTTTCGGATTATCTTTTCAAAGCAATGAAAACTTTTATAATATCGGCCTAAAAAGAAATTTAATTTTGCTATGTAATTAAATAAATAATGTTACAAAATAAAACAATAAATCTCTCCTAGATTTAGATCAACATATTTATGTAAGTAGGCTAACTTAATTTGAGCATTTAAACCTATTGAACTCAAGGATGAAGGGAATACCCATGCGTTCAAATTTATGTTGGCACAATCTGAGTGAATGTAGCAGGCTCCTCGTTTGCATACTGGGTAACGTTGACTTTGCTATGCTTCTGCAAGTCTAGTGGGAAAAGGCGTTAAGTAAAGGAAATGCCTCACCTAAGGAAATCTGAACTCCATTCTTATCTTACTGAAATATAAGCTATTTCTGAAATGTTTTTTTAAATCTATTATAACTTACATTTACTTTAAATAACATTAGTACCGTTTTATGTAACATTGGATATACTATCCTCACGTTCTCATTAAATAAAAATATTTTTAAAATATTGTTAATCTAAATGTCGATTTAACTAGTTTTTGATGAATAAAGTTGATTTTAAATAAATAATGTATGCTCATTTTATATAAGAATGTATTAGGTTTTTACTATAAATTGAAAAAAGGGAATCCATATGTGTCATATGAAAATTTAAAACTAATAAAATTATATAGCTTCATAATATTATTCAGTTCACTTTAGTTCTAATATTTGCTATTAAAAAGTTCGAATGTAAAAATGCAGGAAAACACATGGAAACTTGACTAAACAATTTACTTAAAAAGGAATTTATAACATGATTATATAATATATGCATTTTTTTATAAATATGTAGCAAATATGAGTATATTTTGTAAATAAATTAATGAAAGGATATATATAATATGCATATTTGTATTTTATATAAAATTGTAAGAAAAGTGAAAATTGTTAATAAGATGAATGATTATAATAAAAAGGGTATATAAACACTTTGAAATATAACAATGAAAAAATTAACCTTTCACTTTTAAAGATGCCATGTAGCTATCTGTCCCAGCAAAATTAGTGGCCGTGCAAGTATAATTTCCGCTGTTTTCGACGCTTACTGGATCAATAATTATAACTGATAATTCATTAGTATTGCTGAATCTTATGTTGTTTGTTGGCTCATCCAGAGATTTTCCATCCTTGTTCCACGAGTACGAAACAGGCGCAATTTTGGTTGCCGCCAAACAAGTCACTGACACCATCTCACCCTCGATCACATTTTCTTGAAAGGAAAACTTTCTTATTTTGGAGTATCTATGAAAACAACAAAATGTAAAAACAAAACATTTGAAGAATTTTCGAAAAAAATTGTAGTGACATAATTTTAATCTATTTCCCGAAAGAATATTGTAACAAATTTCTATGAATAAAAATATAAATTTCTTAAAGTAAAATTTTCATTTTTAATTTCATAAAAAATGCAATGTTTTTATGCATTAGCATTTAAACAAAATTTTTTTACCTAAAGTAGCCTTTTGGGAATTAAAGAAACACAGTAATAGTTCTAAAATACTTGTTAGGTTTAGTTTCAAATCAAATTATTTAATTTTTTAAAGTTAAAATTTTTATAAATTTTTACATTTAAATTAATTATATATTATTTTTTTTCAAACAATAGATATTATGTAAGTTAAATAATTTGGCACCACTATATTTTAAATAAATTTTTAAAAACTATGTTAAACATATTTGAGGAAGGGCAGATAAAGGAATAATGATAAAAATATATTATATTTTAACTAAACGCTGAAATTTAATTATTCAATAAGAATTAAATAAGTAGCGGATAATAAGCAATATAAAAATAGCATATAAACCAAAAATAGCATATAAACCATTTTCCATATAGTTCTATATAGGATCTATATATTTTTATACCAAAAATATAGCATCATTATGGTATAGAAATACATTGATTTAAAGTGTTTAACATAAAAAAATTCCAGATTTTTAGTTGCAATCAGTTTTAGTAAGTAACTTGCAATAAAATTGTAAATTTTGCATAGAATAAGCACTGAAATTGTTGTTAACACATAAATCGAACAAAATGTTTGTCAAATGATAATGACGAAACTGTTATGCACTTAATTTCACTTAATCTAGTAATAAAAAGGGACACATTTTACTTAATTCAAATCTAAACTGGATGACATTGATTATTTATTTTAATTATATAATTTAAGCATTAATTTAATGTATGTGCCAACATTACTTAACTGCAACAAAACAAAAATAGAACTGTGTGAAAGTATTTGAATCTTACCTTTAGTGCGATTTGCCGATGTTCCCAATATACATCCAAAAAGAACAGCACATCCGACAACTCGCAATCGGTTCACAGGAAATTGAAACGAAATTCGAAATTTTTCAAGTATCCCAAGCATCTTGAATATCGCAACAACGCAATTTAAATTTCTTTTATTTTACTAGAAGCATAATTATTAAAAAGTCAGGATTAAGAAAATTACAGCAAGTAACGCCATCGCCATGCATGTAATTTCTAAACTGATAATCAGCGCCACGTATTGGAAACATTTGAAACTAATTTTGAAATACTTATCTATACACATTTTTATAACGCAAGTGGACTCTAAAATATTTTTATAAATCTGAAAAAAAGTGTTAAAAATATCACATAGTTAATAAATATTCAAAAACAAAAACAAATTTTAAAAAGAGTTATCCAAATTTTCTTAAGACAAAGCAATTTTTCTAAACTGAATGGATGTGCATGACTTAAATAATTATTCAATAATTATTAAATAAAGAATTTAATCATACTAAAAAACATAAATAATACTCCCACAATCAAGCACAATTTTTTGATTGAAATAAGTTGACAAAGGACTTTTTGTTTTAGAAAGTGTTTTGATATTGAAAAGGTTTTTATAACATTTAGAAAGCAAACATGTTTGAAATATAACTTTCCGTTTTCAAATTTTAACACAGGAAACAAATTTTTTTAACAGAAAAACCAATTTATGGTTTTCGCACATGTACAGTTTTTTTATAATTATAGAAACATTTTCCATATAAGAACATTCAAAGATAATATTAAACACAAATGAAAAGTGATTTCATTAAAGCAGTCTTTGATTAGAGGAAAATATTTAGCATTTTTATCTACATTTTAAACTACTGAATTTAATTTAAGTAATAATATATAATTTATTTAATTTATCATGAACATTTCATCACATGTTGATATAAATTAATATACCATGATGAAAATAATCTTACGTTCGGAATTATAAAACAAAATCCATAAATTTCTAACAATTGCTTTAGAATTGTAATATACGCATAAATCGTAATGGATAGCATTTATTGTAGCAAAAAGTCCCAAAAATATATTATAGATTTTATAAAAAAATTGTTTTGAAACTGTTTGTACTTTTATTTAAATGACTATATCAAAAAAAATTTAATGTATTAAAAATTTGTAATGATTTTTTGCTTACATTTGTGTAAAAGTATCTCACTAGAAGTACGTTTTTGTATTCCAAATGTTTAGAAATAAATTCATTCGCAATACATAAATTGAATAATATTATTTTGAAAGAATTTTTTACCCATAAGTATTCATTACATATAAGAAAAAAGCATATTTTGTTATCATAAAATTGTGGAAATCAAGTCAAGTTTGAAATAATATGTGACAATGTGATTTATAGCATTTTAAAAAATTATTAATTTTTGATGCAAATGTGAAGCATGTTTGATTCTTTTTTAATGAAGAAACATCACATATTTTGTAACAGGGAATATTTGGCCCTTTTAATAAGGATGAAAAAGATGCATACAGTTTAATAAAAAATTTGAATACAGAAAATCGTAATGGTAGTTAACAAGCAAGAAAAAATATTCAATATATTGAATGTTTTCTAAATAATTTCTAAATAAAGCTGAAAAAAAGAAATTTTTAATACAACAATAAGAAAATATTTTTAATCCAAAAATATATAATTAAATATAATTTATTTATTATTAATAATATTTAAATTCTAAAAATTACACAAATAAAAATTCAGGGGATTTTAAAAGCCAAATATATATTCCAACCTTTCACTGCAATCCAAATCCTCTGAATGATCAGAGGAAACAGCGCATTATCAGCTGAACACTCGTATATCCTTCGTCTTCAGACTTCACTGAGGTCAAAATTAGAGTTCCATTCAAATTTTTTGAATTGCTTTATGTTTATTCAAAATGATATCTATTTGAGAAAAAAATATTGAAAAAGTAATGTGATATTAAGAAATCAATTGAAAAACATCTTTTACATCAATAAGAAAGTCAATTTAATCTAAAAGAACATAGCCTTTTAGTCAATTTTTCAATGGGTTTTTAATTTTAAAACATATATTAGAGTGCTGTGTTCAATAAGTTGAAACTTAAATGGCAAATTTAGTGCAAGTTGCACTTATTTATTTATCATTAAAAATTAAACAAAAGCTCTCATTGAATTTGCTTATACCACAACGTTTTAAAGTTATGAGCTGCATACTTTTAAAAAAAGGTACGTCTGTACTTAGACTGCCTTTATCTTTTAAATATTTTTATCTTAAATATGATAATAGCAAGGTTGATTACCTTAAGTCAAAATGTCTGGTATTTGAAATATTAACATCATGTTATATAAAATTAAATTTGTAAAAGTTAAAATTCAAATAAAGCGCAATTATAAAAACTTTTTTTATTTAAAATTTTTCTTATCAAAACCTGTTTTTTTAAGGCAATACTCATTATAAATTCGTGGATTTGGGTATCAAATATAAGAAATTGTTACTTATTCTTTTATTTTTTTTTACTCTTTTTGTGAAGATAATTGAAAACAAACACAATAATGTCTCATTTTCTTAAGATAACAGAAAATCCGTAAATCAGCAATTTTTAAACAAAGTATTGTTGCACAATTAAAGCACATTAAAATATTGGAATCTACATTTCTGAGGATTTTTTTATTATTTGGTTTCCATTTTGAGGTTTGTAAATAAATCTCAAGTGAATATATATGGTCTAATTTATGAAATTAAAAGTAATAGCTACATAAAGGATGATGTCTTAACAAAGACTTACATATTCTAATGAATAATGATGTACTCTCAAAATTATAATATCATAATAAAAAAATGTAATTACATCACGATTTTTTTAGCAAAATCATTTCCTGCTATAAATGAGTTGAAAGTGATTATAATTCAGATGAAAATACATAAATACCCAGAGAAATATTTTTCGCGTTTATCTTTTATATAATAATTATGTTTCTTACTTGAATCTTTCTTTTTCCATTCTATTTTTGGAGTGGAAAACCAGAGACTTCACACTTAATCCTAACAACATCTCCGATTGCCACACTGACATTTGAAGGCTGAATGATCCATTCAGGTGGAGCTACATTTAAAAAACAAATTGTTTTAAATTTAAAAAAAAAAAAACACAATTTTGTGCTGTACATAAATATTCTATATTAAATTAATTAATTAATTTTTTATTAAAACAACATTTCTAGAAAAGTGTTTTGAAAATTTGCATGGTAGATAAGAATTTAAAATTATTTGTTGAACCCGGTATAAGTTTCTATGTAAGAAAACGAATATACAAAAACTTATCTTACCCAAACACTTTCGTAAAATCGGTTTAATATTTTGTATAAGAAAAATATAAACACAGTCTAGTATATAAAATCTAAATACAGACTATATATATATATATATATTGAATCCTACAACAAGTCGTTTTTAACCACCATATTTATAAGAACAATTTAAATCAGAATTTTGATAACATGTCAATAAAGTAGTAGACAGATATTTCATAATAACACTCATAATCCACATTTGTGTAAATATTCTAGGAATTAATATATTTATCATCCTATGTATATTATTTATTTGCAGCAAATTAGAAATGTTTGTAAGATATAATGAAATAGCGTTATTTTAATTTCGTTTATGTGGCTCTGTTTCAAGCGTATTAGTTAATCATAAAATTTCCCATAGAAATTTGTTTCTAGCCCACTGTCTTTTTTATTTTGCTACTTTGTCTCATTGTAAATTAAAGATTGTAAGTATTGTTATTAATTTCCTATATCTTTGGATTTCTGTTCATAAGGATGAAATGCTTCTTTTCAAACTTGCTCATTATTTATGAATTAATCTCCTCAGCACCTCAGCGTTGTAATTGTCCTCAGCACCAGAAGTTCTAAACAGGACTTATAATATTACACAAATACTGGTAATTAAGGGGTACTGGTAATTAAGGATCCCAATTCGGAAGATATACTGGCCAATCCATCTTATAAACATCCTTACATTCCGAAAATTAATCAATCAGACAAGAGAATTGAAACCAAAAAGTGATGTGTGCGATTCCAAAGTTTTATTTCTCTACTTCACAGTACAGGATTGAGATTTTGAGCGTATTGAGATTGAGGACGTATAATGAATGTAGATCTCGAATAAATAGTTAAATTAAACTGAATATTGACAGTGAGTTGAAGGGTTTCCCGCTAATCTCTGATCCATACTATTTTCGTTTTTGCAGAATGCTAAACGGGTTCTCCTGTACAAAGAAGTGAACGTTAGGCAAACAGTAGGTTTCTTGCAAAGTGATCTCCTAAGTAACCTTTTGGGAACAGTAAGTACTGTACCTCAGATTCCTATGGCCATGTGAAGTTTAAAAGAGAGCTGAAAAGTTATTAATCTCCTGTTACGATTCTCTGTAATGTACAGATGTCAATTTTTATGTGCCATAATGATACTTGTATGATTTATCCCTACAGATTCAGTATCTAAACAATTTTATGTTGAAGGGTCACATTTCAGTTTCTAATATTTTTAAATTGCCCTGATTTCCTTTTTTCCTACGATTCGCCAAACCCACTCCGTGGAACGATCTAAACTTTTTGGTTGATTATGAAGTCATTTTAATTGTTTGTTTTTGTATTTCTCGAATCTTTCGAAAAAGTTTTACAAAATTCCTCCAAGTATTTGAGCAAAATAAAAGAGAAAATTTCCACAATACCTATTTCTCTACAGGCACATATACATTTACGTATTTGGCACTAGAAATTTGGGTGAATAGATTTTATCCTCCTTTTAGAAAAAAAAAGTGACCTTCATAAGACTTTCTCGAGAAATGTGACCATAATATTCTAATTCTCTTAATTGTGAAGACCATTGTGCATTTAAAGTATTATTTAATGAAGAACGTTTGCATACTATTATCCTTTCCTCAAAGAAAATATTCTAATTTCTATTTCAGGATTCAGTAATATTTATATTTTAGCTGTCCCCCTATGAAACAGGTAATAAATCTAACCAGATATTTGAAAGTATTTTTTAATTTAAACCATTTAATTAAAAACTACATCAAAAATATGCATAAAGGGATGCAAATACAATACATAATTTTATTTACTTAAAAGTTGAACAAAATTTATTACCTAAAACAGAAAGATGGGCGCTATAGCTCGATTCTCCAAATGAATTCTAACGGAACAAGTGTAATTTCCTCCAGATGATTCAGTAACGTTTCTGATGATGATCACAGAAAACACTTCATCTGTTTTTATGGCCACATTAGGTAAATTAGAAATTTCGTCCCCATCTTTAAACCAAGTGAAAGTGATGGGTGGTGCAGCTTTTCCAACAAAACACATAGCAGAAGTTCGATCTCCTGCCAACACTTCAGATGGAAAGGAGAATCTCTTGATATGTGGACCATCTGAAATTAATAATTCGTAAACTGGCTTCCATAAATTAAAGAAAAGTCACAAAAATTGTGATAACTTAAAACCAATATGTTTATTTTAATGAAACTGAGTGGGAATATGAAACACATAGTTTGAATTTAGTGACAAATAGTAACATAATTGTAAGACAACATGAAAACAAAATATCAGATACGGTGTTTTAAAATTAACACATATATGAAGTTGGCAAATTGAATATTGCAGTTAGGTACAAGAAAAGTTAATTTAATATAGAATCCTAGAAGAATTATAGCACGTATGAGGATTTTCTAGAGCAAAAGATTTATAGAACTTGTGGTTATTGAAAGCAAATGCAAAAATCTGACTAATAATGAATAACTTATTCTTATTTTGTCCAGATTAATATTTATATAATAAGGTCTGTAATTCCGTTAATAACTGAATTTGAATTTTTTTTTTTTTTATTATTTGTAGATTTACTCGTTTGCAAAAATAAATATTACAAAAAATAAAGTTTAAAAACATCATAAATAACTTACCATATCGTACGGCAGTACATAGAGGCAGAATAAACATCGAATAGGCAATAAAAAGTAACATCTCTTTGAATGGTGACTTTTTAACTACGAAACACCAAATGCTTGTTATCCAACAAACTTGACAAGAAAAGAATATCATACTTGACTACACACCAGAAAAGGAACATTCATGCTGGAACGTATCATATATTATCAAAATATTATTCTTCATAGTTAAAAATACGCTATCATCCTAGACATTAAAATTTTAAAAATAATCCAAATTCATCACTGAATACTTCAAAGCTTTTCAAAAATACACCAATCTATACATTCAATCAATTCCACGACCAGGTTTTGTACAAGATTTTTTTCTAATTTTAAAAGATTTGTCTCACAAATTCAGTAATTCTATTATAAAGTTTAAGAGCAATCTCTTCTATAAATGTTTCGTTCATTGAAGGTATTTTTACAGCAGTTGAACAAATCACATCTGGGTTTTCTGATAAAATTTGTTTTGCAGTTTACAGGTAATCGCGTTTTCGAAATTAGTTCATCCAATGTTTACACAAACTTTTCATACAGTAATCATGAAAGTTTTTAATCTATAAAGTCAGGTGATAGCATATTTACTTGATGCCGAAACAGTATTGTTATTTATGCATTAAAATAAATGCTTTACTCAAACCTGAATGATAATTTATGACATAATTAATAAAATAACAATTTTTGTCTTAATTTTTGTACTGCCTTATATTTAAATATATTTTTAAATCTATTTTGAATGTCTCATATCAATAATTAATTTTGCATACCACTTTATATTAGTCTAGACAAAGATACGATTACCAAATATTTCTTTGTTTCCTACATTTCTTTACCAATTATTGGTAATTTTATACTGCGTGTATTTATATGTAAGCATATATTTGATTGATGGGTTAATTTGGTTCGTTTTGTGTTTTCTCATAATAACACCTTACAATAGATTGACTAATTTCTAAGTTCGTTTCAAACATATGTGTAAATCGCATGATAATGATACAACAATCAAATTCAGGAGATAATTCTTAAAGGAATTATAAATTTTGCATTTATGTACTTATAGTGTTGACAACTATCAAATTACACCAAACAATAAAAATTTTAGAGCACGGATGAAAATTTAATAACTACCATCGTATGAAAAGAAAAAATTGGTGCACGATGTTTATATATCATGTGCCCCACTTGGTCTGCACAATAAGCATAAAGCAATAAAAAAAAAATTTAAAAAAACGCTAGTACTCATTTACTGTAAAAGTTTTTATCAGATAAAAAATTTTTTCGAGGCTTTATACTAAGTTATAAAATTAGATAAATATTGTAGACGGCATAATTTCACATTTATAATTATTACTTCTGGTATCATATTTTATACATTGAAAAGGTAAAATCTACAACTATAGTTGTACGATTTGTACAATTATCTTGCAGGAGTAGTGAATTGACCAAAGAAAACTGACTTCCGAGTTGAACATTTCTATGCCGACTTCCTACACCCAACTTCCAAATTCTAACTTTTTACTGAAATTTCATTAACTGTCATTTACCATGAACTGTCCTATTTACCATGAACTGTCCTGTGAGAAAAATGCAAGAATTTTTAATGAACTCATGTATCATGTAAACTCATGTATCAGTAATGAACTCATGATGAAATATGAATGAACTCATGCATCTGTAAAAGAACTCATGGGTGAATGAACTCATGCATCTGTAAAAGAACTCATGAGTGAATGAACTCATGTATAGATAAAAATAACTCATGTATCTGTAAAAAGTTCTTACCTTAACAAAACGTTTTTAAGTTCAACGGTGTAGTATTTGCATTGATTTAAAAGGTATCGTCATACTCTCAATTTGCGTACAAAAAATATATATCCTATAAAAATAATAATATTAAATTAACAGGTAGCAAAGTATTATAGAATAAGTTAAGACAACTTTAAGAAAATTGTACGTTTTATTTACAATAATGCTATATTTGTAATAACGTTAAATCTTATAGTTTTTAACAATAGAACATCTTCTATAAGATCTTTTTCATTGTTGATCAAATATAGCTTTTATAAGACTCTATTCTGTGAAAATTCTTTCAACACTTGCTTGGTTTTATGTTAAAGCAGTTACTTCCATTCTTGCGGCTGTACTATGGAATCAGATTCAATTATCTACCAGTTAATTTAATTGTATTTTTAAAATTTAATTTTACTATTAATTCGTAGACTTTGAGAAAATTGGAATGGAAAAATAAAAATTATTTTTATAAAAGATTCAGGAGTCGGATTTTAAAATCCTTTATATTTTTTTTATTGCCATCATAATGACAAGTTCATCGCAGTACTTAGATCAGCAGCATGAAGCATTCTGCGTGGAAGCCAAATTTCGCAGAAACCTAAGAGGACCATCTAGAATTAATTGGGCAGTGCTGCATGACTTTTCTCCTAAGAAATTAGTCATGTATGCACATTGTAAGCTTATTATTGAAATGTCAATGTCGGTTTTCTGTCACACTGAAAATTGTGACATGCGTTTAAAACATGAGGTGAAAAAATATTGAGTCAAGAAATCGCTGGACGCTGCATATGACATATAATGTTCTATTAAAATGTAACAACATGGAGATCACAGCGTTATGATACAGTTAAAAAGTGTAACACCTTTATTCTGTAATAAGTATGCATGATCCATAATATTCCATAACACAAGTTTGGCAGTTCAAACTCACCCGTCTGCTAATTAAAGTTAACCTTTTTGCATTTCAACTTTTTGTAAATCAAATTCACCTTTTTGCATTTCAGATTCAATGCCTCTGAATTTTTTTATTTATATGCGAGGACCTTTACACATTTATGTTTATGAAGGCGTACAGTCATCCAAAAAATGGGACACTCCCGTGAGTAAATCCCGATTATTTCGGATGTTATTTGGTACAGACAATAGCATCCCAAATATGCCAGTTTGACGTTTCAAAATACAATTACACATAACTTGCATTTTATATTAAGAAGCAAAAAGAAAATGATAAATAATGAGCTTTCTCATCGTCAACATTTTGTAGAGAACAGTGCTTGAGAAGAATAAACTATTTTTTCATTAACAAAACATTTGTATAAATTGGAAATAATTTTGTATTAACAAATCATAATATTTCAAGTGCCTATTTTGCTGTTTTATGCTAAATTCTCCGATTTTCTAATAACTTCCGGCATCTTTTTTATGCATTTAATAAACAACGAGCAAAATGTAAGCAAGAATTTGAAGTACATCATGATAAAATCAAAAAAAGTGGTGTGTAGCAATTAGAATCATAAATTTCCAGTTTGGTTAAAAAGTTATTTGTACGTAAATATAAGAAACAAGCCTTTAATCTAAATACTTTTTTTTTGGATATTGAGTTAAAGAAACTAACTAAAATTTTTACCTCTCCACACATTTCACGTCGCAAAAAAAAAAAATGAAAAAATAATCGGTACTTACGCATTAACGGTACCTTGGCGACAGACTTGGCGGTTTTTAAGTGTCGCCAATTTGACAGCTGCAGATTTGGCGGTTTTAAGTGGCGCCAATATAACGGCTGCAGATTTGCTGAGTTTTGACGCCATTTTGTAGTGCTATGAAAATGCGTATTTGAGATTTGCCAGAAACAGAACAAGATGCAATTTTATTTTTTCAGGAGCGAAATATTTTACCAAAACAACGGAAATGTCCCAATTCCCATGACATGAAACTTTTATTTTGGTGAACGTAAGTTGTTTTCCACTGAAATCCGTTTGACTACTTTGTGTTTAAATGAAGTGTTTTTGACTAATTTGTGTTTAAATACAGTGTTTTGAATTTTGAAATCGTTTTGATTTTAAATGAAGTTTTTATATATTTTATTATTTGGAACAAAAATTTTAAGTGTAAATTGGCGCCACTTAAAAACCGCCAAATCTGTAGCTGCGGTTGGCGCGTGTGCACTTTATTGGCGCAACTGTCGTCAAGGTACCGTTAATACGTAAGTACCAAATAATCTAATTGAATGCATGACATAAAAATCTTAAATTACTAGGGATTTAAATATAAAATAATAATGGAAGTTAATAATACTCAAAAACAAAGAAATTTAAAAACAATAATATTACTCATACAGGTTTTATCCTTAACCTTTTAACTCAATCTTGAATCTGTTAAATCTTTGATTCTTCTTACTTTTATCTTTTATGAAAGTAGTTCATTTTCTCCAATACTGGTGCACTTGCACACGCTTCCCCAAGGAGAAGAACGTCCGTTCCCTTAGAGACGATTCTGCTAACAAAGTCCCTGATGAGCTCGGGAAGAAAAGCTAGCTGCGAGAAAAGTTCAGGCCATACAGAATTCTTCCATAGGAAAAACAACGCAACAATGTAACTACCAGTGAATTAAAAAAACACATAATATCAAAATAATTAAAGAATAGAACATTGAAAACAAAATAAAGTTAATCATACTGCAAAATCGTTCAAGGATAGCATTTTTCCTTTCTTCAAAAGACAAGATAGTGAGACATTGCGCATACATTTACTAGATTTTTCATATAAAGAATCAATATAATACATGGACTACATAAAAATGCCATTATTCAACTTGGAAACGTTTCACGTTATTATAGATCAGAGCATCTGTATTACCATGTTTACTACCTTCGGGTTTATTCTCATTGTCATGATAACTTTCTGCATCTTTTCTTTTTAAATCGTTCTCCTTTCTTGCGCTAGACAAGACAATTGACAATATTTACGCTTACGATGGTACTATATGTACTGAAATATTCGGGAAGATCGTATTCACCCAAATCATTTCTCAACGCTTTCGCATACAGCTTATTGACAATGCTCTAATTTCAGGTTTACCTGAATCACGGCAAGTGTAAAATTAACCTTGATGTGCATCGTCTTCCTTGCGAATACGTTTCTGGGTAATGAAATCCAATCTTCAGGATTTTCTAATAAGAGGATCTCGTATTACAACACAGTCAAGTATATCATTCCATGATAGAAAATGAGCTGTCAAAGAATTTTTGGTGATTTTATAATTCAGCTAGCCGATGAAGAGCTTGCAGAATTGCTCAGGTTCCTGTTCCTTATTTATCTGTGGATGCACCTTTCGTCTCAGCATCATTACCAACTGCTACAAAAAGACCATTTTTGCCATTTTCTGTTTCAATGCCTCATGGTGGACGAGAAAATAAGTAGCACATTAATCAATTTTCTTAACATTACACAAATCACCGGAATATGCCCTGTTGATCAGCATTGATTTTCATCTGTATAGTAATTTGCAGAAACAACTCTTCCTGTCCAAATACCGAAATGACCCTTTGACTTCTTTTGAATAAGGAATCAATGAAGTTATGCCAAATATCTGAGATTTCCTCACCCGTGTACACAATACCTTCAGTTCCCTACTCCCAACTTCAACCAACTCTTCCTGTAAGGAGTTTGTCTGCATTACTTTCTCTGACATACCCAAGAAGACGTGCAATCTGCACCGATTCCTCTAACTTCCGGATATTAATGATCTTATGTTCTGGTTCTCAATCCAGAGAATTATTTCTTTTTGATATTTACCTTCTCATCTTATTGACTCTTGATGTCGTTGGTCTTCCTGCCAACCAAAAACAATGAGAACAAAAATGTTACATTGCTTCACGCTGGTAATATTCTTAACGATTTTGATCGTACCATATTACGACTTCCATTGTTTGTTAAAGGTTTAGAATCGGCAGATATTGGTTTATATTTCAAACTTCTCAAATCTACCATTTGACTTCGAAATGGGGTGTTTGAATGTTTTTCCATTTTCCTGGACACAGTCGTAATCTTCCAACGTCACCTATCTTTGATGATGAAATACTAGCTGTCAATAAAATGTTGTTTTTGTCTAGTGCTGTGCCATCTTCTTGAGTTGACCGGGAACCATCAAGTCTTAACGAATCAAAATCATTTATCCCTATGCCATTAAGCCGTTCCTCCAAATAAGTCCTTAATTCAAATGAAAAGCCTTTCCCAGGTTGCTTCTGAAGTGTTTTTTACTCATGATGAGGATTAAACCATGTTCTGCAATTCTCAATGCTAAGCCTAAAACATTTCAGCACTAACTCATTGGTATAGGTCTAGTCTTAGGTTCTTTTTCTAGTTGCCCAGCTGTGAGCTGGTCTATGTCCGATGGATAAAGAGGTAACAACTGAGTAACATATTCGATTTTTGTTTAACTTCTACCTCCTAGCTAGGCGATCAAAGGGCACCAAATAAAGACTGATGTCATTCACTCTACAATCAAATTTTTGAGTCAGTTACAGATTGAAATATATGTGCCTCTGAATTGCTTTTTCCATTGGTCGCTGGTGTGAAATTGGATAAAGAGGCATGAATTCACATTTTCTTTAAGTCAATTTCTTTTTCCATTTTCTTCCTTCAAAAATACCTCATTTCTTATGTCAAGTTCTAATAATTTCCAACAGCTCTTCCGCAATCGCCTCTGCGTATGAATCTTCTTATATTTCGCAATCTCCTCTTTGTAGCCTGCAATTCCTAAATTATACTGTTTTTAATCCTACTACTATCTCATCTCCCAACTCCAGAACCAACACTGGGAAATCTATTTTTAAAATATGTTTGTTTATGTAATAAATGTATATTATATATGTTTAAAAATACCAACACGAATTTTCTTATGCAAAAACTGTTTTCCAATTACTTTTTATATACAGTTCTACTTTTTATATACAGTTTAATATACAGCCACTATAATGAGAGTTAAAAAAAGTTTATGATTTGTTTAACAGTTACAAATCTTTATTTCGTTCTTCTGATGAGCTGTTAAATGACAAGTTGTGAATTACATTCTATTGGATATCTTGTTCTTCTCTTAACCATCATACCGACTACGACAATAAATATACTTTAGTCTTTTTAACTTCAACCGAAAAGTAAACCGAAATTTTCTATAATGTTTACTGTTCTAAACATTTAAGATTCCAAATGGCAAAAACTAATCTAACATGCTTGCATAATCTATAAATCTTGCTTGTGATTTAAAATACAAAATAATAATAATAATAATAATAATGATAATAATAGAAAATAAAAGGCTTACTAAAACAGAAATTAAAATTAAAACTAATAATATTACACGTACGGGGTTTGTGCTTAGCTTTTAAATGAATGTTCTTATTTTTGCGTTTTCCAAAAATCGATTGATTTACTCGAACATCTTGTCAGCATTTCTTGCCCACATCGCGTTTGTTAAGATCTAAACGATTATTTCGCATATGTTTCTCACATTTTCTGAAGGTTTTTGCTGTGAAGCTGCTTTGTTTGTTTACTCGGAGAATTAGCATCCTAGTGATAATTTTAGGTGTAACATCATTTTATTGCCAAAACTTGTTAGTTTATTCGTTATGTTCATTTACTTGGAGACTTGGCATCCCAACGATTGATTTAGCATAAACTTGGGTATCGGATTCTAGATGTTTACCATTACTTATGTGCTACTATTCTACACTCAAGAGCCAAAACATTATGACCACCTGTCAATAACGAGTTGGCCCACCTTTGGTGCGCAACACAGCTTCAACACGCCTTGGCATGGATGCCACAAGTCCTTGGTAGATGGCCGGAGACAGATTGTACCAGATGTTTAAGCAAGGTCACGCAAATACGAGATATTGCGAATTGGTGGTCTTTGAACTCTGAGCTGCCGTCCCAGGGCATCCCAAATGTGTTCTATCGATTGACATCTGGTGAGTTAGGCGGCCAGGACATTAACTGAATTCAGCATCATGTTCCTGGAACCACTCCAACACAATTTTAGCCTTGTGACAAGGGGCGTTGTCCTGTTGGAACATTCCATTTCCAGCTGGAAAAACAGAGGCCATGTAAAGGGTGAAACTGGTCCGCAATGATGTTCAGATACCCTGTAGCATTCATGGTCTGCTCTACCACAACCACGGGTCCCAGAGACGCCCAACAGAACGTCCCCCAAAGCATAATACCACCACCACCGGCCTGTGTATGACCTACTGTACATTGAGGGAGCAGCTGTTCGCCTGGAAGACGGCGTATTCTGACAAGGCCATCAGCGTGATGAATGACAAACCGTGATTCATCTGACCAGGAAACTCTCTCCCACTGATCCATGGACCAGTCACGATGTTCCCGGACCCAGCGCAGGCGCAGTTGGCGATGACACTTGGTCAGCAAAGGCACACGAGTGGGACGTTTGCTGCGTAGCCCCATATCCAACAGTGTCCGCTGAACAGTGTGTTCTGATACTATTCTACTTGGCCTGCATTGTATTGGGCTGTCAGCTGAGCCACTGTCTGACTCCGATTTTGCTTCACCATACGAGACAGTCTCCGACGACTTTTTCTTTGATAGCGTGTGGATATCCAACACCATGTCGTCTACTGCTGGTTTCACCGTCATTCATCCCCTTTGCATAAGTACTAACAACTGTAGATCGCGAACAACCCACGAGTCGTACAGTTTCGGAAATACTTGTTCCGAGCCATTACAATCTGCTCTCTATCAAAGTCGCTTAGATCCACAGCCTTTCCCATCACACACAGAAGTAAGTGAAAGAATGATTCTTCAGACTCTTCAGCAGCAGTTAAATACCACTTCCCCCTGATCACGTGCCTTCCACGTCATCCAGGCGAGTTCATTGCAAAATGTAGGGGTGGTCATAATGTTTTGGCTCTTGAGTGTATTGCATTTACCATTTGTTTGATCAACAAACAAAATATCTGTAAAATGGACAATTTATTATTTTATGCCTTTAGTAAAAAATGTTATAAACTACGTATTATCCACTTTAATAATACTATTTCCGTATGATTAAACTTAAATAACTTCAAATTCAACTATGAAAAAAAAAGATGAAAAAATTATACAAGTATACGACATTCATGCAAGTAGCTGATCATAAACTGATGTGCTTGAAGTTATCTAATCTTTATCATTCAAGGAAAATGCATTCCTAAGTTGCCTTTACATGCCAAATTTTATTGCTTTATCGTCAAATTGCTCTAAGTATTGTGACAAAATTTTAATGATTTGCTTTTAAGCCAAATTTTATTGCTTTAACACCAAATTATCATGCATAATTTTATTTTGCTAACTTATAAAAATGTATCTTTTAACATGATATTAATCGCTATATGCCAAAATTATTCTCTAATTATAAAAAATTTATTGCTATCATACTAAAGGTTTTATGCTATTTACGATGCCAATTTCTAGTGATAAAAAAAAGAACAAACCAGAAAATAACTTACCTTTTATTCATATGTATCCTTTGTTGGAGGCAGAAATTTTTTTTCTTATCGCGTCACTAAAATTCAGAACAAATAAACCGATGTCGAAATTGTGCTGTCGTAACCACCTGTACTCTATTACAAAAGCACAAAACCACAGGAAAAGTTAAAGAACAGCGTTATTTGAGTGCAGCCCGTCAAATAACGTACTATAAATAAAACGTAAAAATTTTCCGCGATTTGAAATAATGGGTAAAAATCTAGAATCCTCTACACTTTATGCCATATGCATCGCCAGGATGCAAAGTAAGCACAGTAAGGAATGCACGAGATAGTTTTCGCGGGAAAATCATAATAAGCCAAAATCCTTCACTGGGATGCCAAATCACCGTAAACAAACAAAATGGCTGCTGATGTTAGGTGTCATTGTAAAACGCTATTTCAACAAAAATGTAATGCCAGACATTGCTATTACTCCAAGATTAGTAGCCAAACAGCTATTACTTTAAAATTTATTCCTGAAAAGGATAAGGCAAAGGCAAGTTTATCGCTTATAAGGATAAGGTAAAGTTTATCGCTTTAATACCAAATATTATCACTATCCTGCCAAAATTGTAATCCTTGAAATGATTTATTGCCAAAATTTATGGCTTTATCACCACACTAACCGAATTTTGATTTTAAATTGCTTTTACGCCAATAGTTAATGCCTTATCGCCAAATTTTTATCACTAAAAAGAATTTTATTCCTTGAATACCTTGGCGCCAAATTCTATTGTGTTTACGCCAAAATATAATATATGTGCTTTGCCTACCAAAAATTGCCATTACGCCAATATTAGTAGCAAAATAGTTATTATGTTAAATTTTATTCCTTAAATTGCTTTTATGCCAAATTTATGTCTTCAACTCCAAATATTATTACTATAATCCAAAAATTTTATTCCTGAAATAATTTTAAATTAAAATAACGCCAAATGTTTCAACTAAGCGAAATTTTATTTTCAAATTTCTTTTACTCTAAAATTTGTTGCTTTATCAACAAATTTTATTAGTAAGAAAAATTTTATTCTTAATATGTTTTAGCTTAAAATTTTAGCACTATTAGGCCAAAACAGTTCTGTCTAAATTGCTTTACGCCAAATATATTACTTTATCTCTGCATCAAATGAATAAATGAAAACAAGAACAACATCTTAAAACCACAGAAAAATTCTATACGTTCTAGCGACCTTTTTTCTTCAATAAAGGTACATTCTAAAATTAAAAGTTGCATTTTTTCGCCCGAATTCAAATAGCGGTTGTCACAAAACCTTAAATATGTCAACAACATTAAAAAGCAACACCACAAAACCACACAAAAATGTACTGCGTACTATAAATAGAAATTCGGTTTAAATCTAGAATACTGCACCCCGGAGAAAGTCGCCAATCTTGCAATCCGAATATTTCGCCAAAATTCTGCCAATTTCATTAGGATGTAGGACAATAATGTAATTAGAATAATTCGTAACTCCTTTTTCCGTACAATATAATGACTATTTTATTGCTACTTTGATTGTTATTTGCCGAATTTTTAATTATAATAAATAAGAACAGAAATCTATGTTTTTTAAATAATTATTTCGATAAATTATTGTTCTTATAACGTATGTCCGTCACTGATGTAGAAAATAAACAGTTTTTATGATGTTTTCACTCGTGAAAATATGAAACAACAAAAACAATTTTATACTTTGTTAATAACTTATATTATATTATCAAATATTAATTTTCTTTTTTAATGCTGTTGATATAGTTTAGGTTTTGTGATAATCGCTATTTGAATTCGACCTAAAATATGTTACTTTTTATGTTTGGAAGCTCACGGAGAAAACCGCGCTCCAAAGCATTAAATTTTTTTACGGTATTGTGATGCTTCTTTTTAAAGCTGTTGACATAATTAAGGTTTTGTGGCAACCGTTATTTCAATTCGCGCGGAATTAATTTTAGCATTTTAATTTTAGAACGTTAGTCCATGGAAGGAAAAGGCCGCTGGAACTAAATTTTTCTGTAGTTTTGTGATGTTGTTGTTCTTCTTTGCTTCATTGAATTGATATGCTATGCGAGGACAGGTTTTAGCGAGGCAGTAAAAATATCATTTTCATCTCCAACAAAGGATACATCAAAATAAAATGTAACTATTCTCCGGGTTCTTCTTTTTTATTAATATTGTTTTATCATTCGAATTCGACAACATAAACCACATGAAATGTTATTTGACATAATCAAAAAAAAAAATATGGCGTATTAACAAATATTTTTGTTAAAATTCAAATAATTTGTAATTTTATCGTAATAATTATCATTGTAAAAATAATACATTCGGCTTTAAAGCAATAAAATTTGGTGTAAAAGCAATTTAGGAATAAAATTTTGCCAAAATAGTGATACATTTTGGCATTAATGTGAATACATTTGGTGTAATAGCAAATCATTAAAAATTGCCTTAATAGTGGTAAACTTCTGGCTATAATTTGGCATTAAATTAAAGGTTTAGCATTAAATTGAAAGCATTGGCGAAAATGCATTTTAGAAGTAAAATTTCTCTTAGTGATAAAATTTGGCGATAAAGCAATAATTTTTTTCATAAAAGCAATTTAAAAATAAAATTTCGCTTAGTCAAAAATGTGGGGATAAAGTGATAAATTTTGACCTAAAAGCATTTCAGGAATAAAATTTTGGAAGGTTAGTGATGGTATTTGGCTTTAAAGCAATAAAATTTGGCGTAATAGATGTTTGGCTACTAATGTTGACGTAATAGCGATGTTTGGCGAAATAACGTTTTATACTGACACTGGCAGCCATTTTGTGTGTTTACTTGGTAAATTGGCATCCTAGTGATGGATTTTGGTGTGACATCGTTTTACCACGAAAACTAACTGTTGCATTCGTTGTTATATTTACTTGGCGACTTGGCATCTTGGCGATGCATTTGGCACAAAGAGTACAGGATTCTAAATCTTTACCAAAAATTCATCAGATAACAATCAAAGTAACAATGAAATAGTCATTATATTGTTCGGAAAAGAAGAAGTTACAAATTTCTCTAATTACAATATTGTAACTCTAAAAAATTGGTGGAACATTGGCGAAATAATCTGGGTTTCAAGATTGGCTATACAAGGGTGCATTATTCTACATTTCAACCGAAGTTGTCAACAATTTTTTAAATTACAAAATTTAAATAAATCAAAATATTAGAGATTACGCTCATTGTAGAGCTAGTGATGCACTTCTTGTTTGGTAAATATCTGAGATTACCTATCGATTCAAAAAGGACATTTTAAATAATTTTGAAACATATTTTTAAAAATAACAAAAAAAAAAAGGAATATAAAGCTTTCGAAATCTAGAATACTGTACCCTGAGGAAGTCGCCAACCTTACAACCTGAAATATTTCGCCAATTTCTTTAGGGTTATAATACTTTAATTGGAGAAAATCGTTATTTCTTTTTCCGAATAATATAATGACTACTATAATCTTACTTTCATTTTTATTTGCAGAATTTTTGGTGGAAATCTAGAACGCTGTAAACTTTGTACTAAATCCGTCGGTAGGAGGCCAAGTCACCAAATAAACAAAAAAGAAAATTGCTGCCGAACATGGGTTGTCATTATTAAACAATATTTCACAAAAATACAATTAGAGGAATTTCTTCTGTTTTCAGAAAAATACTTATTTATTGTTACTTTGATTGTTATTTGCATAATTTTTTATTTACAGTAAAGAATTGGTAAAAATCTAGAGTCTTGTACCCTTTGTGCCAAATGCCAGATTGCCAAGTCGCCAAGTAAGAATGGACCAGGTAATTTTTGCAGTAAAATGATATTACGCCAAAACCTTTTACTGGGATGCCAAATCGCCAAGTAAACAAACAAAATGACTGGCGATGTTAGGTGTCATTGTAAAACACTATTTCACCAAAATTCATCGTCAAACACTGCAATTTACACCACATTCGTAGCCAAATAGCTGTTACGTCAGAGTTTATTCCTGAAAGTGCTTTTAAGGCAAAGTTTTCGTTTTAACGCCAAATATTATCACCATCCTGCCAAAATTTTACTCCTTGAAATTCTTTGTCGCCAATTTTTTTTCAATAAACGAATTTTGTTTTTAAATTGCTGTTATGCCAAAAGATGATGTTTTCTCGCCAAATTTTTATCACTAAAAAAGATTTCCTAGAATACTTTCGCACCAAATGGTCATTTTTACGCTAAAAATTTAGCTCTATTATGCCAAAAAAATTATGTCTAAATAATCTTTAGGCAAATTTATTTCGCTTTATCGCCAAAATTGTACCATTATTATGGCAAAATTTTAATGTTTTCTTTTTACGCCACTTATTGCCACTTTAACGTCAAAATATATTATTATTTTGTAAAACTTTTGTTCTTAAATTTCCTTTATGTCAAATTTAATCGTTATATCGCCAAATGTTTCCCCAAATTGTGGTTTGAGTGACTCTAGTTGGCCGGTTTTTAAACATTTAAATAATTGTAATGCACTTTCTCAATATGGTGGTATATTCAATATCGACATGGTCAAAAAATATTGCAGATTAAATGCAGCAAAAGATACTGGACTAATGACTTAGGTGGGTGGGATTCGGGTGTCATGGATGCTTGTAGTGTTTCGAATCCACCTTAAATTGTAGTTCTCGGTCTAATATGACTGTTGGGTGCAGGCTGACAAAAGTTCCATGCAAAAAAAAAAAAAAAACATCTCCTGTCTCGAAATTTGCCAGTAAGCCGACTGACTTGGCCCACCATGGGGCTGTTGAGCCAATGACAAAGTAGATGGTAAGTCACAAATATATATAAAAAACCCCATCATTTTCGCCTTCAACAAAGAATATATCTGAATAAAAATATAATTTATTCTTTGGTTTCTTTTTTTATTTGATAATATTGTTTTTGGTAAAAATCTAGATTCCTATACTCTTTTACCAAATGCTTCGCCAGGAGTAAGCATAGTAATGAATGCACCAGATAGTTTCGCAGTAACATTACTGTTACTCAATATTTGTAGCCAAACGGCTATTAAGTTGAAGTTTAGTCTTGAAAGTGCTTTTAAGCCAAAGTTTATCGTTTTAACGCCAAATAATATCACTATCCTGCCAAAATTTTAAACTTTGAAATGCTTTATCGCCAAATTCCGCAAGAGTATCGTAACCCTAATGAAATTGGCGAAATATTCAGGGTTGCAAGATTGTCGATTTCCTGAAGGGTACAGTATTCTACATTTCAACCGTTAGACTTTCTGATCAAGTATTTTGCAATAGTATTTGCGATAAGTGAAAACACAAGTGAAGTGCCTCACCTTCTAGACAAGGTTTATCGCTTTAATGCCAGAGATTATCACTATCCTGCCAAAATTTTAATCCTTGAAAAGCTTTATCGCTTTATCACCAAAATCTTTCACTACGCTAATTTTTTTAATTGCTTTTAGGCCAAAAGTTAATGCTTTATCGCCAAATTTTTATCACTAAAAAAATTTAAATCATTGAATACTTTTGCGCCAAATGCTATCATGCTATTCCAAAATTTAGCACTATTATGCGAAAAATTATGACTAAATTTTCTTTACGCCAATTATCACGCCGTGAAGGTTTTGGCGTAATATCATTTTATCGCGCAAACTAGCTGGCCCACTGATTTCTGTGCTTACTTGCGGACTTGGCAACTTGGCGATATGTTTGGCTCAAAGGGTACAGTATTCTAGATTTTAACTCAGCATTCTAGTTTTCAACCGATTTTTTTATTATTAAAATTCAGTATCGTATTTTTTTGGCATAAAAAGCAAAATAATAATAATAATAAAATAATGAATAAAATCATAATAGCTAATAATTTTGGCGTAATATTAGCGCAATGGCGATTATTTTCGTTGTTAGAGTCATGCATTTTTGAGAGTGTGCAAAACAAAATTCCACATAATAATTTGCTGTTGAAGCAATAAAATTTGGCGTAAAAGCAAATCATTAAAATATTGGCACAATGATATTAAAAATTTGGCGTAAAGGCAATTTAAACATACTTTTTTTGGCGCAATAATGCTACAATTTTTCATAAAAGAATTTTAAGAATAACTTTCGCTTTGTTAAAAAAATTTCCGATATAACGATACATTTTGGCTTAAAGGCCTTTTAGCAATAAATGTTTGGCATAATAGTTATAAAATTTGGCGTAAAAGCAGTTTAAGAAATAAAATGTGGTGTAATAGCTATTTGGCTACTAATTTTGGCGTAATAGCGATTTTCTGGAGAAATAGCGTTTTCATTTTACAACGACTACTAACTTCGGCAGTCATTTTATTTGTTTACTTGGTGACTTGACATGCTAGTGATGGATTTTGGTGTAACATTGTTTTATCACGAAAACTAACTGTGCCAGTCACTAAGTTTGTTTGCTTGGCTATTTGGCATCCTGGCGATTGATTTGATGCAAAAGGTACAGGATACTAAATTTTTGCAAAATAAAACAAAAAGCTCAGAAGGCTTAAAATTGGAAAAAGAAGAGTGAAGAATGGTTCTACAAGATCTATTTGATATTGCTCATGCTAATGGCTTTCATATCATCAAAATCCATGACAAAAGAAGAATTTTTACTTATTTTCTTTCTTTTCATCTTTGAGAAAGTCAAAAGAAATTATATGATAAAATGAGAAATTAGATAAACATTTTTTTGAAAAGTGTGCAGCCTTTTGAAAAAAAAAGGACTATTTTTAAAAAGAAATTAAAGTTAACTAGAAAATTAAAGATCGTTATTTCCACAAATATAAATTTCTTAGGATGGATGTGAAGATCAAAGTAGCTCGTTTGGAAGTGATAAATGTTCTCCTAATGAAGAAAATAATAGCTTACTTTGTGATCCAAGCCTTCCTTCTCCTAAAACAGAGGAGTACAATGTGAACAAATTCTTTATTCGTTGTATGAGAATAAAAAGCAGAAAAAATAGAGCTCAATTTAAAAACTGAGTTCTCAGCTGATTTTTTCTCTGCTTGAGATCGAAAAAGTTTTAGAAGACATTAATGGTTGTGAAATTGATGGTCCACTATTTATCACTGTTACAGGTAACGGCATTGACAAATTATTTTAAATACTAAAATTTCCGTCGTGGTAATACATTATAATAATAATACCATCGGAGAAAAATAATTGCTGCTTCTGAAGAAACACTGTAATCTCGGGAATTGCTGATCACGTAAAATATTGGTGTTTTGATACAACTTCAATAAACGAGAGAGGTAAAGAAGAGCAGCCTGTGTTCTCGTAGAGCAAAAGGCAAAGAACTGATCTGGAGGGCTTGATATCAATATGTCTTAACAACAACTGTCTCAAGCGACATTTGTATATTGGAGTTTCAACGAGTCCTGACTTTCACACGATTTAAAAACGATTTTTAATTTTTTGATGATGGCGATTGTCATATTGTCATATCTAACATATCAAGTCATGAAAAAGTCATCAACAGTGCATCTGATGTCAATGAATTTGCAAAAAATCAAATTTAATAGTTCCACACTTCAGATAACTTCACTTCTTTAAACGTTCTTATAAAGAACGTTTAAAGTTCGTTATCGTATTTTTTGGAGGAGTTCAAAAAGAGAAACGCATACTTTAGAGCTCGAGGAAGAATACACCAGGCTGGATGGATGGGAAGGGCAATTTACTCACTCAAAATGCATGTATGCACTGGAATTCGTGTTTGTTTGCAATGTTATGTAAACAGCTGGTTTCAAAAGAAGTATCAGCTTATTTTACTCTAGGACATGATATGTAGATCTTAAAAGATCTGAAAGATTAAGAAGGTATCAATTATGAACCTTCAAAGGATGCAATGAACAGGTTTCATGAACATTTGTGCTACCTGTCAAAAGAATTTTTTTTTGAGTGCTGTGTTTCTTAGTAAACGAAATAGAAAATGGTGGATATTTTAAAAACGGTAGAAAAAAATGAATCCTTGAAATGAACCCGAAGTGATCTAGATGTTGGGATCCACTTTTGTGTATACATCTAGA
The DNA here is from genome assembly GCA_021605095.1 of Caerostris extrusa. NCBI lineage: Eukaryota > Metazoa > Arthropoda > Arachnida > Araneae > Araneidae > Caerostris > Caerostris extrusa. The sequence goes on from BPLR01006326.1 coordinate 187,143, forward strand.
TCATGCAGACCATTTTGTCTGCATGATTATGCATAAACTAACATAATGTGGTATTTTAAAGTGCTATATATACCCTCAGAAGCTTTTCAGACCGGCATAACAGAATGAAAAGAAGGCGAATATAACATGAAGAGTAAAACATGTTCATTAAGAGTCTGGAATGATGTAACAGAGCGTGTGAAATTTCGCTGATCGAAGAGTGCAGCAAACTTCACAAAAAGACAAAGAAAAAAAAAGCAATATTTGTTGTTGTAATAAAAATCATTTTGAAGCAAATACCGGATTCTAAAATCTCTTTTAACTTTCAAAAAAAAAGCATAAACAACAAACTATAATTCCTTTTTGGCTTTCTTGGTTTCATTAATGTGCAAAAAATCGGAAGTCTTTAACACAATAAGGAAATAAAAATAAAGTTAGTTTAAATGAAGTTAGTCCAATTGTCTTTTTTTCCTGAAAAAAAACTAATTTCAGGGAACTAACTTAATTGGAAAAGTGTTCAAACACTGTCAATTATAGTTGCAATCTCTAAAACGTAGCTTGAAAATCTGAAAAAACCATAATTATTTTTAGAAAGTAGATCATAATGACATGTAACCCCCCTCCCCCTTGAAAAGATACAGTTTTTTTTACTGTCCTATAAGGACTCCTTAATACCGTTAAATTATATATTTGATTTCTTCGGAATAAATGTTCTATTAGTAGTTTATTTCGACAATGATATTTTCATATTTCTAGATTTTTTAATATTATTAGATATTTTAATATTTTTATTTTTTATATTGACAATGACTTATTTTATATTTGTTAAAAAGGAATATCGAAAGATTATATGTTAGGATGATTATGTGTTTAGAACGTTAATTACGTGTTAAGATTATTCTATAAAAATATATAAAATATTGTGTTTAAAATATGAATGTCCTAATAATAATTGGCAGGTTATTAAACAAGCAAATGTAAACATGGTTTTATTTGAATTACAATGAAATGTAAGGCAGTCCATAAAAATCAAGAACCATTTATTTTACAAAAAAAGTTTTACAAGCTCAAGTATACTAAAATAATGCACTTATAGATAAAAACTACAGTGTTGTGAAAAGTTTAAATGTCAATAGATTAAAAAGGATTTCAAATCAGTGATATGTTACGAAAATAGTGAAAGAAAATTGGATAAGTTATATTATTCAGTATTTTGTAGTTACCTACATAGTATATCAATGCATTTAGAAAGAATATCAAGGCAAATTAAGCAACCACACATTAAGAAAAAAACATTTCATCAGATAAGAAATATTTCATTTCTTTTGTTAAAGAGAAAATGCATACATTTTATGGTTTAATTTTCATATTAATGATTATTTTTAGTCTTTCAAGAAAATTAAAAAAAAAAAAAAATTATTTTATTTATTTTATTGCCAAATTTTAAATTCATTGCAGTCATATAGAATTTAATCAGTTATATTTTCAAATTATCTTAATTTTTTACATTATAAAAATATTTTAAGTCAGCACCTTATTCTTAAGAGTCTTGAAGATGTTAAAAATATATCTAAAACAGGGAAATAAACAACTGATTACCGTTAGCAATATTTTCAAATTACTCTTCATAACTTTCACATATTAATATGCTTTACAATAAAAACACTTATTAACTTTTAGGAAATGAGATAATAAATAATAAGTTTACTTACAAAAGACACAAGATTGAGCAAAGAACATTTACATTAATTAATAAAAATGCATCATCAAATTTGAGCACATATATCATATAATATTATACACAAATATAAGATGTAATTTAACACAAATAGTTTAGCATTGTTGAAATGAATTACATGGTTGCATTTTTATGTCCTATTTTGACTTACTTGAACAATTTAGTCTAACATTTCTTTTACATTAAAAAGAAAAATCAGCATAAAAATTGAATTAAAAATAACAAGAGCATTTCAATTGAAACTAAATATTTGAAATAAATAATACTTTTATTTTACTAAGAAAAGTGGATAAAATTATTGGCAGAGTTAAAAATACCTAAATTTAGGATGAGCATTAAAGCTTGTTTAAATATATGACAGATGAATCATTAAATGGCACTTCATAGAATTCATTAAAGGATTTTTAAGATGTATTTTTTATAAACTTAAATTTTATTTGAATAAATTAAATTTTGCAGATTAAGAATTTGAGCACATAATAATTTAGCATTAAGTATGTCATATTAATTGAGCATTTAAACTTTGGAGCACATTTTGTAGTTTTGTATATAACTTGCTTTGTGTTGTTCTTTAAATTTTTATATATATTATATTTAATAATATAATAAATTTTAATAAAATCACGAGAATCATTGAATTTCTATTAAATTTCTTAAGATTTTATACTTTTAGTATTATATATGTAAAAGAAAGGTTGTAAAAATAATAAAGGTGCAAATTTTGTTTTTTATTTTCGAAAAGATAATATCGGAAATCACAGAAAAGTTAATTTGGAAAAATATTTTTAAATTCATGAAATGTGTGGAATAAAACTGTTTCTTAAGGTCAATTTTCGAAAACATATGAAATTATTTCTTAATGATATCAACTGTCGTCTGTGTTCTTTAAAAAAATAGCGAGCCAACTAAAAGATAAAAGAGAATAAAAGTAGTAGAATAAACAAAAAAAAAAAATATATCTTTTGCATGCATGAATTCTGTAACATCCTTTATTTCTACCTTTCTTTAGTATAAACAGCTTTTAGTATGATGTAATTTGTTATTTTAACTGGAGCAATTTTCTAGTAGGCAAATAACCAATGACACATTTTTAGTTTATTAAATTATTATTCATGAAAAATATTTACTACAAAATCCTGTTTTTTTTAAATATTTGTATTCCTAAACAATCTAATATTTTGTTGAAATAGTGTAAAATTCTGAAACATACAAATTTTAACCATGTGTATTACATAATCAGATTTTAAACGTTTATATATTAGATGAAATATCATTATCAGAAAAATGAATAACTTCAATTTCTCAGGGATTCCAAGAGATTGTCAAAGCTGCCTCTGACTCATCCTTTCAGTGAACATATTGGACATCTTAGATTAAAAAATAGTGCACATTTAGTTCTACAACAATCATTAAATAATACTACACAGTTTATTATCAAAAGCATTGTATAGTAAGTAGCGTATGACTGATTTCTAAATTACATTATTCGGTTGAATATTAGACATTCTATCAGCCATGTATCAAAAAAGTTTTAATACTTCTTTCCAAATCCAGAAAGAATTCTTTTCAAACACAAATGCATTTTCTTAATTTCACTTAAGTTTTATTTTCTTTTTCAATTAGATCCTATTTTTGAATATTCAAATAAGTAGTATTTAATTTTAAAGCGAAATTTTAAGAAATATTTATACATATATCGAAGTCATTTTAATTGAAGAGCTTCTGTTAAACATTTAATTACAATATTCGTATATTAGTAATTATTTATTTAGTGTAAATAAAATAAAAACTGTACATGAACAACTGTTCTTTATCACACACACAGCACATCTCTCATAAACTTTCTTTCCTTTGTTCTCTTGGCCTGTTCGTCTTTTTCTATTTTTTTCTTTTAAAGTAGTTTGTTTCTTTTTTTTTGTGTTCTTAGATTTTTTCTGTTCCATTTTCATTAATTTACATTCTTTCCATGTCCTTTTCCTTCTTATATTTCTGCTCTTGTGGTATTTCGCTCATTTGCTTTTACTTAAATCCTTTTATTTCTGTAGGTCCTTTGCTAATAGAAAAATAGAAAAAAAAGAAAGAAAGAAAGATTTTCTTTCTTTCTTTATATTTCCTTTTTTTTCTCACTAAAAATAACTTTCAATCAAATTTTGTTTTAATGTTTTCTGCTTTTGTAGATTATTTTAAATTTTCAATTAGAAATTGTTTCCAAATTTTTATTTAATCTAAGCATATGATTTATCAAAATCTGAATGCTTTTTATGTGACTATAACGAACTGCTTGCATTTCTTTTGGTTATTGATAGCTTGCAACACAAAAAATATTCTTGGAATCATATCTTGTTTTATATACATAATATCATCTACTAACCTTAACATCAGGTACGATACAAGAAAGTTTATAATTACATTTCTTGGTGTAACAGTGATACCAAGGTTAAGAAAACACATGTGTTTCCAAGAATGTTGATTTCAATATACAGCATTGGAATCTTGATAGCACAACTTGCACGGAAAAAGTATTGAGTAGCGAAGATTCATTGTGGACTGTCGTAGATGTGGGAGTCTCTGTCTCTTTGTTTTTCAAAGTTCCAGGTTTAGGTAAGGGTCTGTCTTTCATATTCTGCACAATGAAAAAAAAAATACATATATTTATTATCATTAATGTTTTTATATGCTATTTTTAAACATCACCCAATAAAATAAAATGCAAAATGAAAATTTTAAATAAAAATATTTTAATTTATGACTTATGTATTTTTATTGGTTCTTAATTTGATGGTAACTTGGTATTGAATCCAACAATTTCCTATATTAAAATATTAAGTTTTTGACTCATAAGCTATGATGTTTCTTCTGGAATTTTAGACATCGAACTTAATTAATTCATTCTTTTTAGTTCATTTATTTGATTTTCACTGAATGTATATGAAATATGCATTCATTACAACAAATATTAGACATTATTGAATAGATTGTAGGGATTTATTTTGCTATATAACAAAGCGTTAATAATGTTTTTAAAAATTCATATAAAAACAACTATTTTTTTAATGACTAAGCTGAATTATTTAAAAAACAAACTAATTTCAAAATTCAGTTAAATTTAGAACTTGTCAATATTGAAAATGAATACAAATAAAGCTGTTAAAATACAAACTGCATTGTTACTCTATCAAGTATATTTAAGTAAATCTCCAATTTTTAAGAGTTTATTTTTTAAAATTTAAAGATCATCTAGAATGTTGAATAATTTTTTTGAGAACATTTGCTTAAATTAAGAACTTTACTAATTTAAATTTAATTAATGCATAATTTTTATTTGAATATCATATTGCTAATTTACTTGAATATTTAGTAAATTTTCAAAGATAAAATAATTGTTAAATTGTTGGAAGATGCCAATGTAAGACATTATGAAAAAAATCCCTATCAATGGAATCACTCGTTCTCTAATCTTTGCCCTGTTACAGCTAATTAAAGTGTTGATATAAGCTACAACAGTGTGTTTGGTGAAGGTTTTTCCATACTTTAACACAAACGAGGAACAAGACCTTTTAAACAGCCCGTATTCATCTGAATATTAACTATTAATATGAAAAAAAAAAGGACCTGCGGCAGGAAGGACTTCATCTCGTTGGGGTCCTCGCAGATGTCGTCTCCCATGAGCACCGTGGCGTAGGGCTGTGGGAAGTGGATGAGTGCGGGGTCGTGGTAGGCCGGCAGGGAGCGCGTCTTGTCGATGTCCACGTAGCGCTGCGAGGCGGCGGCGTAGATGAAGCGCTTGTCCTCTTGGATGGCTGCGGGGGATTCAATTGACAATGAATATCCTTCATTTTGATACCAATTGCATTCACAATTCCAATGTTTAAAGAAAAATCGATACCATTACTACTACTACTACTACTGCTGCTGCACCACAACACATCACTGAGCCTAGAGCAGAGTTGCACCTTTACAGTTTGGGAATGATGTGCTTGAGAAGAAGTCTGATTGGACTTTGTGACGCTCTACGGTTCTACGTGACCAGGATGTTCCTGTTTCACTTTTTCAGACCAGGATGCCATATGTTCTATACCAGAACTCGAACCGAAACTATGGTACCGAGCGCCAGAGCTGGACACTCGGCCATCAGGCCCCAAACCACATCGATAGCACATCGTTGTTCTTTGGATACTGTTATTTATTTCAGTTTATCAGCATCCAAATGGCCGAGAACATACTGATGGACAACTTTTTAATAGACATCTTTTGTTGCGTAAGCATTGAACAAAGAATATAACATAAAACTATATATTAGAGTCAAATAAAGGCGCGAACAAAGTTTGAAATATAAATCAAAGAAATCTATTTTCCAACCTTTCGAGAAAATATTCAAAATTTTTCAAATATAAGGAATAATAAAGAAAATAGGACATAATAATATTTTTAAAATTTGTGAAGCAAAAGATATCTGTGTAATCTTTATATAAATTATAATTTAATAAATATGATGTCTAAAGTTAAGTATTATCTTAACTGCAATTTAATAAATAATACGCTTAAATATTACATAGAACGTCTCTGTAAATTATAATATGCTAAAATACATTTTTGCAGTAGTACTACGACTATCAGATAGACGATGACACAATAGTTGAAATTTAAAAATATTTAATATAACTTTTTTTTTTTTTTTCCTTGTATCTCCTTCATAAAAATGCATTTTCAATGCACCGGTCACAAATTTATTTGCCAGTTCTTCCTTTATTCTTCACATTTATTTACTCTTTCTCAGCAGCAACGAATAATACTTATAATCATGAAAATGGCCAAGAACATACTGATACTGAGCTAAAAAGAATATACTTTCTAAGCAGCAACGAACTTGTATAACTGTTCTAGATGATAATTGCATTTTCTTTTCTTTTTATCAAGTTTCAAAAGGTACCTCAAAATAAATAAAAAACCATGCATTGAATCCAACTCAAAATAAAACGACCTCTCTCTAAGTTCCTCCTGGACTTTGCCTTGAGCACCCATATGCAGACGACCACTATGACGAGGGTGACGGCCAGCAAGGAGGCCGCGATGGGGATGAGCAGGGACATGTCCAGCATCATGGGAGGTACCTTGGCACCCGCCATCAGCACCACGTTGTTGTTCTCGGCTGGAAATCGAAATTTTTATTTTGAAACGGATAATGGATTGAAAAGCAGAATTTGGTTGGAAATTTTTACATTTAAATATATACCAGATGATTACAATTAAAGTCCCATTTTCAAAATGCTGTCAAAAAAGAACCACTCGTCGCTATGAGTTAAAATTTGAACTGAAGATAGCTGAAGGGGAAGCTGTATGGCATGAAAAAAACAGCTCCACCGATTTTCCCTTTCAATTTGGTATGACCTTTCTGTGGCGGATAGGCTTTCAATTCACAGTGTCACAACAGTTGAAGGACTTGGAAGCCATTTTTTCCGTCAAAAATCGAAATAGTCAAAGACATTGAACACTACAGTGGGTTTAATGGGCAACTCATGCCAAATACGTTGTCATTTCGATTCAAAATATTACTGGCAGCCGAATTCACTTTCTTGGTGCCGCACCGTTTCACCTTTCTTCAAATATCTTCGGTTCAAATGTGAACTCATTGCGCCCAGTTTTTACAGCATTTTGAAAGTGAAACTTTAAAATAATCAACTTGTAATTTAAATAACCGTAAATACTAAAACATTTTGCTAAAACCAAAAATGCAAATAGCATAAATAGTTAGTATCTTCTGATGGCTTTTCACATTTTGTAAGTCATTTTTAATTTTAATTTTTATATATCATTCCATGAGATTCACTTTCTTTAAAATAAAATAAAATTAAAAAATATTCAAAAAACTTTTCAGAGTTAAATAAGCTATGAATAGCGAAATTTATGGACAGCACTTTTATTCATGTTTCCTTATTTAGTAAATTATGTACGGAACAAAATTATAAAAAGACAATTACAATTTTTAAGTTATTTGTTAAACATTTTAAATTATATTTTATGTCTTCCTATCTTCAAATAGTGCAAATTTCTGAGATAAAATGGCTATTTTAAATCAACCAAAACATTCACCCTATTATTTATTTAGTAAATCAAGCATTCATGATAAAAGAATATTACATTAACATAGTATTTAAAGCAAATGTGTTTAACAGACTTGTAGCGCCATCTATTAAATGAAACTCAAAGTACAAAAAAAAAAAAAAAATTTTTTTCCTTTAAATGTAAATTGGGTTTGTTAAGAGAAAATGAAAATTAACATGAAACATGAAATTAACATGAAAGAATAACGAAAAAAAAAGTGTGCTTTATTGGTGATTAATAATTAATATTTTTGACTGGTATATCTGAAAGTGATGTGCTATTTACAAATACTTTTAAATTATTTCTAAATTTAATATCGATCATTATTGATTTGCTTCGTAATATCCACTGTTATCCAATAAAAGTTTACACACCTAGAAGTTTATTTTAGTGAACATACCATAATCTAATAGACAACACAATCAGGTCTTAAATTCAAAATCGAATCACATCGGTGAGCAGGTCCTTTTATGATTAATGGGATTTTAGAAATCCCATTTTCTTGTGGAAAAAATCAAATTTATTAGTTTCAGGTCTTTGAATAAGACTTATATTAAATGAAACTTCTGAAACATGATCGCTCTCAGACGATGCATTTTTTTTTAGAGAAAGATTTCTAGAAGTGTGCTGGGAGATATTTTGATGAAGGGTTAATTATATAGAAAGCTTTTTTTTAAATAATCAGATATCATTAAATACAAGATGAACAGAATGAGCTGTACTTGCTGCATCATAAGAATAGAAGACAACAACAATGTCAAGAAAATTTCAATTCAAAAATTGCTGGGATTTCACAACATTTGAAGAGAAAAACTGATAAATCAAGCTCGAACATCGGCGATATTTCTTCAGAGAAAGACCCTCGTTCATCCTGGACTATTGAACCAATTATGATAATGATCATAGCATAATTTATTTATTATTAAACTAATTTTGTTTTGAACACCTTAGCAATTGATATATATTCCTTAATAAATTGTTATTTCAAGGTCATTTTTAGAAATGTATTTCTAAATTTCTTAGAAATGTATTTCAAAAAATAGAAACAAATTTCAGTTTTTATCTGATAGGAAAGATAGAAGATAAGTTTTTGTGTGTATGCTCGTACTAAATACTGGAGAAAGAAAACAATTTAAATAACAAAGCAAAACAACTGTTTGGACGTATTTTGCAATAGTTTTAAAAATAAGTTATGATAGGTGTACACTTCTACATATGTGACATTTTAAAGAAACCCTACAAATCAAACAAGCAATATCTTTTTTTTTTTTTCTTTCCAACATGCTAGCTGTGGAAAAGCCGATCAATGCATTGATTACCGTATGTTTTGACGGTGACCATGTCGCTGGGGTCCCCTCTCCGAAGTCGCTATTGGCTGTGACGTACAGCTGGTAGAAGGCTCCTCCGTGCAGCCCCGTCAGGGTGTACGAGTTCTCTTGCGGTGACGTCACAGCCACCCTCTGCCAGCTCTCACCCTTCTTCCGGTAGTGAATGGCGTGGCCTGTTCCACAAAAAAAAAAAAAGAGGAAGAATTAGGACGATGGACTTAAACGAAGGCCACAAGTAAGAATTTGGAAACCCGATACAGAGTATTTGGAATGAAAGGCGATACAATATTTTTTTACTAGAGAAGATTTCTGCGAATGAAATGGGAGGAACATGTCATAAAAAAAGCAATCATAAAGTCATTTTAGAACAGACAACTTTTATTATTATTTTTGTTTGTTTGTTTGAAGAGTCATTTTGACAAACAAGCAAACTGAATGAGCTAGATGAGTGAATTCACTTAAACTAGAGTTGTTATCTTTTTAACATAAATAATAAAATTCTTTTGACAGTAAAAATAAAATTATTCTCATAAATATTTTGATGATATAATTTTAATTATAAGAATATTTTTAGTTATTATTATTTTTTTTATCCAATAAATGTTAGCATTTGATTTTGTACTCAGCACTAAAATGAAAATATATAAAACCATAAGTCAAAGGGGCAAATATAACTCAAATATAATCACTCAAATGAACCCAAAAAATGTTATGAATAATTTTTAAAATGTAACCATTTTATTGAAATTTAAATTTAACTATGGGATGATATGGAAAATAGAAGAGAACATTTTTAATTTTGTTAGTAAATATTATTTAGAGAATTAAAAAATAACATATTCCATTGAAAACATATATTTGCATAGAAATATTTTAAAGAACATAAATGTATATTATATGACAAATTATAACCTAGTAAACTATTATATATTCAAACATTATTGACAATCATTTCATTTGATTGAATTATAAGTAGTATGATAAATAATATAAATAAGCAATGCCATGATGAATATGTTTACCAACAATTATTATTTTGACTTAGCAATGAACTGTCAATTGTGAAATAAATACCTGACAACTGAGATTTGGTGTCTGTTGACCTCCACTGAATTTTGATCGAATTCTCTGAAGTGGCAACCACAAACACTATGGGCGGAGGAGGAAGATCTGCAATAATAAAAACGCCATGAACGAAACTAGTTGCATTTTTAAAAAAAAAAAATTGAAAAAATTTTATTTTAAAGCGTTAGCAAGCAAACTTAATGTTATTTTCTTTTTATATTAAAATTTAGAAACATCAGTATAACAGGTAATTAGATTTAACATATCATGTTAATTTTCACAAAGAAATAATGTTAAATTGCAAAAGTTAAAAAATGTAAATAGTATATATTTTGTTATACTATATTTGCTACATGCATTATTTAATTAAACAAAATAATTAGTTGTATACATAAACTAATAAATAATAAGTAATAAGGATAAATATTAAAGTAGTAAATAAGTATAATATAGTAATAAAAATATTAATAAGTATAAATATAGAAATAATAATAAATATAGTCAATAAATAATAATTAGTTGATCAGACGAAATATTTATAAACGGAGAAATAAAGCACACTTTAATTCCATAAATATTTTAATTTAAAAGAAATATTTTCTTCGTAAAAATTACTAATTACCAATAAATTTTTAAAGGAGAAATTTTCTATTTTTATAAATTAATTAAAAAATAGAAATATTTACCATTTTTGTTTAAAAAAAGTTTAATAGTAAATTATATTTGGACATTTTAAAATAATCTGCAAAATAATAAAATAATCTCAATGGTATTGAAGAAAAAAAGTAAATTTGCCTAAAATAAATTTTTGAATACAAAGAACGAAATAAGTAAAAAGATTTTAACAAAATATTCACACTCAAATAAATGTATTCAATAAATGGGTGTTTTTTACAAAATACATTTTATATCCTTCCGTTAAACTTGTCCTCAAAACATATTGTAAGAAAGCTGGCTTACAGGAAAGTTATCTGCCATTTCTTGAGCCGTGTTAGAAGGCAAAAAAGTGTTTCAACCTACTCATTTTTTTGTGAATTTTCTCTCAGTTATAAAATCATTCAGAAAAACAATTAAAAAAAATTGAAAAATCGAAATTAAAAAAAGACTCTAGTCAATCAATCTCAATCTCAGTTTATTAGTCTCAACGACTCAATTTCATGTTTTAAGAGGTTATCTGCTTTAAAAAAGAACAGTAAAAAAAATTATGCTATCAAGGGTTTGTTTTTAATGATGAGTTAATTTTTGCAATGTGATTTAATATTTAAAAAGTAATAAATTTTAATGAGTTTTTTACAATATGAGTTACTCTTTTATGATATGAGTTAATTTTATTATGTGAGTTAATTTTTTACAACATAAGTCAACTTTTATAATTTCTGTTATTATTTTCAACACCGATTAACTTTTAAAATATAAGTTTTTACAATATGATTTGGATGTTTATACAATACGTTGAGTTAGTGCCCGTATAATAGGATGGTAGAGTGTTGTACAATATGCGTTAATTTTTGCAACACGTGAATTAGGTTTCAAAGTGAGCAAATGTAGTTTTTACAATAACATGAGATTAATTGTTCTGTATTGCCAATATGCATTAGTGCAACAACAACAATATGAATTAGTCTTTTATAAAATGATTCACTTTTCCATTAAAGTTTAAAATGAAAATCACCTCCTCCCAGCGTCCTGACGATGACGTCCTGCGAGGGCGGGCCGCTCCCTGCCGAGTTGTAGGCCTTCACTAGGATGCTGTACTCGGTGTCCTTGCGCAGGCTGGTGATCATGTGCTCCTGGACCCCCCCGGGCACGTAGTCCACCGTCTTGAAGGAGTAGGGGTGGCCCGAGTCCTGCATGATCTTGTAGCCCACGTAGTAGCCCTTTAGCTTGCCGTTCCACTCGCTCTTGGGAGGGGGCTGCAGAATAATAACATTTCACTATTGATGGATGCAATAAATATGATGCATTGTAAAAGTTAAATTAGAAAAAGTTAAAATTAAAAGATTGGAATTCCAGTCTTGTATTGGTTATTCCTTAATATTTTTTTATAACTCAAATAAAATATAAATATAAAACAATGTTTAGTTGAATAGGAAATTTGATTACATAATATTAGTTTAAATCTTCATTTTGTAATTTCATGAAAATATAACATGTTCTTAACTTTTTGTTTCGTAAGAAAAAGAAACTTTAAGTACACTATAGTTCCAAATTGACAATCATTTTTTTACATAAATAAGTATTTTGTTAGCGAACAGTGTCAAACATTACAAATAACTTTGATTTTTTATTGAAATATCTTGATATAAAAATAAATTAATATCCCATGCATAAATTGCATTACTATTACTCAATAAATGCACTATTTTGTCTCATTATAACTAACAAATCAATATACCTTCCAGGTCACGAGTAGAGATGCAGCTCCTTTCACGTCCACGTTGACATCCATGGGAGAGCCAGAGGGCTCTGAAACAGGACACAAACACGGTATGTTAGAAATAATGTTCAAAAAAAGCGTACAAGTGCAGAAGATGGATAGAAACTTAATTGTTGCAGGAAATAAAAGAATAATTTCGTTCTTGTCGGAAGAAGATGGAATATCATTGAAAATATCAAATTAAGAAAATCTTTAATACATTGATTGAAAAAAAATGTGATGTATACAGAATTACGTAATATTTCAAAGATTCATAATTTCAGTCTACCTCTTATAAATATATAATAAAAGTATAATAAAAAATAATCTGAAGAATTAAAAATGATACACTATAATCATTTGTGAGATGCTATTATTAACCTAATAATCACAATTTTTTAACAAATAAATTATGAACCTTTCGGAAATGAAATGTTGATAGTTTCACAAAATAAATAAAGTATTATTTCACGAGGTTGTTTAAACAATTTATCGCATTTAGTAACCCATTGATGTGCATGAGGGCAATTTTAAAATACAAATCGTTTTTTTTTAATTGCTGAGATATTTTTTATTAACAGATGTATTTTGTTTTTGAATATTATTCTGAATAAAAAATTTTAATTTATAAATTAATTATGTAATAAAATGTATATGTTTGATGCTTGCTTGATATATTTGATACAAATAAATTCTCAATATAAAACAAATTATTTACTTAGTTATTTTCACTATTTTCTTAATTTGCTTTAAAAATAATTTAATATAGAATTTAACACTATATACGTAGAAAAATACTAAAAGGTTTTAAAAAAGTAGCGATTTAAAACTTGTTCAGTAACTAATTTTTAAGGAATAGTGTAAAATAAAATGAATACGCCACTTTTACATGACACATTATACCTGAAATTTTAATACAGAATTTTTATAACAGATAAATTTTTATATTAGCAATTTGTGTGTCATTTAGAGGGAAAAGTCTTTCATAATCGTTGAAGAAGCTTTCAAAATTCTGAATAAAAACACAAAATGATCACAAAAGCAATCGGATCCAAAAGTAATCCACTAGAAGACTTGAGAGATGTGTGAAAGAGAAGATAATATTTCAGAAATGTTCCAAGTTATTTTCAATATTTTTTTAGAGATAATTATAAGAGAGGCCTTTTTTCTTGGCTGTTATACATTGATCGGCAAATATTTTTGTAATGAAAGAAACTAATTTTCATCACAGAAGCATTGTTTCGAGCTCGTACCTTCCTCTCCGGTGGTGAAGGATATGGTGTCCGAGGGCTCCCCCTCCCCACCGTGTTCTCAGCCACGATCGCCAGTCCGTAGTTGATGCCCGGATGCAGGTCCTTGATCAGGGCAGACGTCTGAGCGCTGCTCACGATTTTTTCTTCCAGTCGGTGACGACCCCGGACACTGGAACACATTTTTAAAAAAGAATATGCATGTAAACCACAAATTTGTTTTTTTTTCATTGTTATTGCATACATTTATCTGTATTGAACGAGCGAGCTCATAATACAACATAAAAATTTTAATCACTTTCATGCAAATCATGAATTATTAAATCAGAGAGGAATTTATAAGTAGATTATAAAGAATTATATCAGAAATTATTACTTAATTTAATGTAAATGAATCTAAATTATTGATTTATACTATTAAAAAGAGACATTCTTGAGACAAAAGAGACGAAATTTACATTCTTTGTTTATCTATTAGTGTGCATTAAGTCTTCTTGTTAAAAATTGTGATCTTATTAATGAACTGATTTAGGGAAATATATACTGCTATAGTATTTTAATGATATCAGAGTCACTCTATTATTAAATCGAGTTAAAACAACCAACACAATTGTAGGAAAACAGTGATGGCTACATATTAAATTTTATAAACATATTTACGAGGAAAAATTAAATATATAGTTTGGAATCCATTTTCATTACTAATCTGAATCTTAAGAATACAGAGACAATCTTTTAACTTATTTTTTTTAAAAATTAAATTTAGATATATTACTTACTCATTTATAAAAGAAGGCAAAATATATTAAATCCATTTCTATGTCAACAAAAAAAAAAAAAAATTATAGTATAAGTGAAAAATATGTTTGACTAAAAGGTTTTCAGACATAAAGAACATTTCATTTTTCTCATTTGTGTCGTCTACAGTTCTAGGAAGTTTTCTAAAGTAGGACGAATATTTTCAATACAGTTATTTTACAGATGAAATATCTGCATTTCAAACTAAAATTGTGTTTCAGGTACTTTAGTTACAAAAAACAACAATTAGAATCTTTCACGCCGGTTTATTATAGCAAGAGTACTACAGTATGAAGTAGTATCAATAATTTTCGAACATAATACTTTCACAAAGAAAATGCTTAGTAGGGTTAATGCATGAAGACTATCTCTTTTACAGTGCAACATTCAATACTTTTCTTTTGATTAAGTTGTAGACGCTGATCCAAGGGGGTTTCATTTTTTTAAATATTTTAATACAGGATTAAAATTTATCATTTAATGCGCAGAACATATAGCTCCTGCTTCAAGATAGACTTGTTGTTATTACTTTGAGGGGTTCAAAAATTTTTTTCCCTCCCTACAGTCAACAAGCCGACATCCAATAAAATATATTACAATGAAATTAAAATAAATTACTTCTGTTAGAATAAATAAATAATCATCATATTTATATCTTGCATGCTTTTTGCGTGACATTAAAATAGGTTTAATAATTTGTTGGCCTTTACATTGAGCAATTGCGATGAGTGTATCATCAGTTTTTATCATTATAATACCTGAAATGCAGTTTTTGTAACAATAATATTAAAACACATTTTTTTTGTAACTGGCATAACTGAAATTCAAGTGCAATTATACAATTTGAAAATGCATCTCTTTTAATTATAATACCTGAAAAGCAGTTTTGTAACTAAAATACCCGAAAAGTAATTTTTGTAATTATAGTACCTTGCAACTACAATAACTATAGTGAAGTGTTGAAGTGTTCTGCAATTGTACATCATGTAAAAAAAGTTACAGATGAATTTATTAATTATGGAATTTTTAGTAACTATCGTACTTTTAGCAAATGTTTTATGGATCTTTTTATGACATATAAATTGAGTACCATAAATGTTCACCTTTTATATAAAGTTATCAGGATGGAAAACGTAATAATTAAAGTAATAGTAATCTCGAGTACCTGCATCCCTCCAGTACTGCAACACGTATTTGGTGATGGGACTGTTTCCCGTGTAGGGCGACGACCAGGAGACGCTGGCGCTCCGACTCCACACCTCCTGCACCTTCAGGTCCAGGGGGGTGGCAGGGACTCTTTCGTTGACAAAAAAAAGAGATCAAATCCTCATTAGCAAATGGACATTTTTAATAAATTTATGTCAACAGATAATCGGTTTCTATTTAGACACAGTTGCTTTTACGTTTAATGTTTAGTAAAAATCGATAGTCATTTTTGAAAGGTCGTGAATGTCATTAAGTATTCTTACGGGCTCTTTATAGATGACTTAGGTTTGAGTTTATAAATTAAAAAAAAATTATAATGTTTTCCAGAATGATTAATGGGGTTTTAACGGCTCGATTGTACTTTTCCAGTTCAGTATAGCATAGATTAAAATTCTGAAATGGACTATAACTGTAGCATTCTACCATAAGGAATTGATATAATAAGAATAATATAATTTCTATTAATTTATACCAAATTCAAGATATTTGCCAAAAAGGATCGGGTTTGAAGTCATTATATTTCAAAAATATTACAAATATAAAATGAACAACAGCTAGTGATATAGCGAAATTTTTTTATTCCGACCCAATGAAGTCGTAGGAAAGCCTTTTCACAATGCTTACATACTGAAAAAGCACTGGCATCACAGTCAATGAGGGGTTTTCTTATCTGTTGAATCTGCTCCGTATTGATTTTGGAATGACCGTTGATTGAAACAAGTGATAAAAATTTAGAATACTCTGAGAAACAAAAAGTTTTCTGCAAGTTTTGGGAAATGAGATAAAAGAATTTTTCAAGTATCTAAAGTTCTAGAGAAGTGACATTTAGTTTGGATTTGATGACATTAGAAGGTTTTTATTAGAAGAGGTATTTTCATTTTATTCCTTTTATGGTAAAAATACTTTTTGAAAACAATTACTTAAAATTCTTTATTTATTTATTTCATCCTTTTTTAGCAACTCTGCATATTATATAGATAATTTAATATGACATTATATGTTGTACATAATGCTTTTAAATGAATATTTATTTTAGCATAGTGAAGAAACTGTAAGCACAGGGGTAAAAAAATAAAAAAATTATTATTACATTTATTCATGTACATGCAATAAAATATTTATTAAAATATAAGCAAATATCTTGTAAAATACTTGAAGTTTTTTAAATTTTGCAAATGTAATTCTAGTATACATTTAAAAGATCCGTTTATTTAAATTTTGAAATCACACGCCTCAAGAAACAGAATCTCTTTTAACTGATTAATCGATTTGAAATCATGATAATCCTCCATATGCATTTAATTTTCATGTACACAGTCCAGTCACATTAATGTGACCACCACCTACTTTCGACGTCAACGTGAAATAACCCATCACAAAAATGCAGGTGGCACATTGCAGGAGTGTATATAAAGAATTCCATTAATACCATTTAAATACCACTTAATACCACTTTTCCACACTCCTTAAAGCCAGAATATGAGAGTGTATATTCTTTTCAGGGGGTCACATTAATGTGACTGACTGTGTAAAAAAAAGAAGTCAAGCATTTTTGAACTAAATAAATATTATTGGAAAATGATTATTAATAATATAATGATAATAATGATTTCCCCTACCCATGACCAGGAGCTTGATGCTTCTCTCGTCTTTCCCATAGGGTTCTCGGTCAGACACGTGTACAGCTGGCCGTCGGTTCGGTCCGCCTCTCTCAGAACGAGCTCGGATTTCAGACCTTTGGGAGTAAGAGTTTCAAATATTTCATACCTAAATCGAAATCATCATTGTTAATGGACTAAAAACAAAACAACAAAAATAAAATTGACTTGAGATTATTACAAGGAAGAAATAAGATCATTTTTGAATTTAGAGAAAATTCGGTTGCTAAAAAAAAAAAATTCATCATAATTTCAATGATAGTGTATAGATATTACGCTGTAGGGTTTACATGTTTGACAAATAAATGCGACAATCATCTAAAAAAGAGTATGCCTCGCATCTCACATCTTCGTGTCACAGAAAGAAGATTTGGAAGCTGCCATAGGCAACTTGACTGTCATGAGAGAAAGTTATGCATGTTTTCACAATCGCCATCAAATTTCCTCATTTTTTTAAAGCAATAATTTCAGTAAGCCGCCGAACCCATGCCCTTTAATTCAAAATCATGCACCCTAGATAAGGACATTAACTCAAAGGTGATATTAAATTCGTTTCTTTTCATTTGCTAATAAAACGGTAGATCAAAAATTTTGAGCTTCTATTTTTAGAAATGGATAGCAGTGAAGAAATTGTGATACATTAATGTCATAGTGAAATTCATATATATAAACATTCACTTCCTGTATTGACTTAAAAAATTCCCATGAAAATACAAACAACAAAAAGGTTGTTAACCATTTATTAAATAATGTTTCTGATGATGATTGCTCTACAAAGTAGTTTGTGACATTAAATCTTACTTGTTAAAAAAGAAATCATCTTAATCTAAATTTATAAGTATGCTTAAAATAATTTTATTTAGATTTCCTTATATGTATTTTAATTAATTTTTATGTACATATATATTGTACGAGTGTGTAGATTATGTAATAATGCCTGTGTATATTATAGAAACAGCTTATATCTTTCATTCACGTTAGATGAATTAAAAGGAATTTTTAACACAAGATCTCACCGTCCGCCATTGATCTTTCTGAGCTCTTTGCTCTCCTTCTTCCAGATGACAGAGAGGGGCTGGTCTCCGATCGCCTCGCATCTCAGACTGGCGCTGTCACCCTTCTTCACTGTGACCACGGTGAACTGCTCGTCAAATCGAGCGGGAACTGAAACGGAAAGATACATTTAGTCACAAATGTGTCACACATGTCTTTGAAAGATAAAATATCTTTTTGAGAGACTGTAAAGAGAAAACAGTGACCAAAGAAATGAAATGCAAAGGATTAGTTTCTTTAAAATAATATTCCAATCAAACAAATTCTTATTAAAAAATATTAACGAGAAAAAGACAACTGAGGGATCACTTTAAGCATGAAATGAAATTATATAATAAAATAAGCATTAAAGTAGAGTAAGATATTTTAATTGTTACATTAAGATGATACTAAAAAATTATTTCGTTAATAATTTATAAGTATAATTTATTAAATTTATTTATAATATATTTTTATTAAATTAATAATTTATTTAATTTTAAAGTTTTAACAATTTATATATTTTGTGATGAAATAATCTTTTATTCATAAATAAGCAACTTAAATATATTTCAATAACAATATTTTAAAAAATATTTTAAACATAAAATCACTATCAATATGATACCTTAAGCAAAATCATCCAGTTACTGAGCCTATCATTTTGTAATGCTCACAGATTTTGAAATTTATAGTTCTTTTTAAGAGCTTTGAGTAACGATAGCAATTAAACTAAATCAAACAGAATCCTCAACCCATCTTAGCTTTTACTTTTAATTAAAAGTAAAAAATGACATTTTTATTCAGTAGAAAGTAGAATAATAATTTTTGAACTGTAACTTCTGAAAGAAAATATAATTTTTCTTATTGTAAATGTGTTTCCCACAAAATACATTATAAACATAGTAAATCTTTCACAAGCCTAATTTAATAATTGAATGGTATTTTATACAGATGTTTATTTGCAATAAATGAATTAACTCATTTATTGCATTAAAAATACGTTCATATAATCACTCACACCATCTAAGTAAAAGTCACTCTTTCAGATTACCATTCCATTTAAATAGATAGTAAAAATTTAAATTCTGCATTTATAACGATAGTCTTAAATACTAAATTTAAGCTTATATTGTGATACACTCTTCAAATTTAAAACAAGGATTTAATCATGTTAAAATGAGTTACTGAAATACCAGAAAATTGCATAAATTTTTAACCTTTATGTATTAAACACCTGGTTTGGAAAAATAATTAAAATTCATTTAATTAGTAAAAGCATAAATGTAATCTATTTTAATGTATAAAGGAGACAATCAGAAAACAAATTTCTCATTTAAGAAGATAAATATACTCAAAATAATACAAAAAAGAGCGAATTATTAAATAATGTTTAAAAACCATATATCACTCTGTAGTTATTGGAAAATATTTTGTGGTTTATTGAAAACTAACATGAAAAATTTTGTAAAATAATTATTGGTTTTAAACAACTTTGAATGTATATAAATCAAACTAATTAAAATCTTTATACAGGTATGTATACACAATCGTAATTTGTTTTGTTTGTTTATTTTCAAGAAAACACACAATGCATTCTTAACAATACACAATCATTTAAAAAAAAAAAAAAACATAAGTATGTATTGTTTTTCTCATTCTTTATGTATTCCTAAATCAAAACAGCTTTTCAATGAAACATTATTTGTGTTACATTATACTTTATTTACATTTCCTTTTAAAAATAAATTCTCTCTCGGTAGATGTCTCAACGCAGGTTCGAGTCACAGATCAAAAACATTCAAAAACAACAAAGAGAGAGAGAGTGTGTGTGTAAAATGCTAATGAATGAAGACCCACAAGACAGCGTTACCATTGACAACGATTTTTATTTCCTTCGACAACCCCCCCCCCACTCCGTTGTGGGCCGCGCACCGATACGGCCCTTCGTCCTCCTCGGTCAGGATGTTGATGCTCAGGCTGCCGTTGCCCCGGGCGACCACTCGGCCGGCGCCGTCGCGAATGACGTCGTCTGCCTTGTACCACGTGATTAGCGGACGCGGGGAGCCGGCGGCTGCGCACTCCATGTCTAGTCTCGATCCGTAGACACCCGTCACGTCGTGGGGTGTTTTGATCCAGAAGGGAGGTGCTGGAACGACAATAAACAATGATTTAGCTTCATAAAAAACAAATTAAAATTACCAGGTGATAGTTCTGCACACAAAAAATTAATTAGTATTTTCTACAATAGAAGAGTAAACCTTACCATTAAAAACTTTATAATAGTTAATTGCTATTAAATTTCCAAATATATTGAAATAAAATTTTAAATCAATTTGACGAAGAGATCATTCAGGTTTTTATTTTTTAAAATATCGTTTAACTAATATAATTTCATAAATTATTCATAAAAAAATTCAAAAGACAAATAAATTACTGATATTTTATATGAACTAACTACAAATTACAAACATAACAATCAAAGTATAAAAAATATAGACATTTATTAGTTTTTGTTTTATTTGCAGATGCATTTTAATAAAAATAGAGTAGCAGAAGTAACGTATTTTTAATTAACTGAAATAATAATAAAAATGTTTTAGTTCAAAACAAATGCTTCATCTTTCTATACATAAAAAGTCAGATATAAAAAATGATAAATAAAGTTCTGCTTCAATATCGTGGCAAAATATTTTTCTAAATTTTTTTATAGATGAAAATCTGTTCTATTTTAATTGATTAATCATATGACACTACTGATACATATTGTAGAAGGATGTATAATACTTATTTTTTAAAAATAATTTTTTCTCGTGCATTTTCCCTTTTGTGAAATTCTTTTGATTAAATTATGTATTTCATTGCGCCATAATAACAACTTATAAAAAATTAATTGAAATAATTATTATTAATCAAATATAGATATAATTACAATAACTAATTAATAAACTTTTTAAAAAATCATTTCAAAGAAATTGAAATATAGTGCATGCACCTCTCACCAAAGATGATATTTTGAAAATATTATATGGATTATTTATTATGATGAATCCTCGATATAAAACTTTTATTTTAACAAACTGCAGTGGTTGCAAAGTTCTAACGGTTTTACGTTTTTAACTATTATGATGATAAGATTTTCTATTAAAAAATTGCTCTTATCAATATATTTCACTAATATGTGAAATATATTAAAAAAAAAAAAAGAAAATCGATCATTTACTTTTAGTAAATATGCAACAAGAAGGCTCCTCTTTCTTTTAAATATAAATTTGCGGACAGCGTAATTAGTGTCATACATTATACGGCACATAATACTTTGTTTATCTAATTGTGAAATTTGACAGTATTAAATGCAAATAATTCGTTTACCAAAGCATACATTTTCACTCATTTTTAAAAGGTCAATAAAATTACGATTCATTGATGTATCATTTAGGATTAGGATTCAAAACTATATTTAATAACATTTTTTTTTGTTTAGATCAGTATTCAGAACATTTCTCATTTTGATATTATTAAGCTGCAGGCACCAACATTTTTTTTTATTTATCATTACTGGAAAAATTTTTTATTTTAAAACACATCAATCCGATACTTTAATAATTTAATTTAAAATAAATGTGTCCAAAGTGGGCAAACAACTTTGATTTAGTTCTGTAATTAATTGTTAATAATAATGTAAATATAAAAATATATAAATAAATTCAAATATCAATAAAAATAAAAATTGCTACAATGGCAGCAATTTTAACCTTTTGTTAGAAAATTCTCCAAAACATTCTATGCACTGCTTAACAATCAAATTAATAAAAACTGATTCCTACCTTCAACGACCAGGTGGGCCGTGTGGCTCGATTTGCCAACAGAATTCTCGGCATTACACGTGTAATTCCCGGAATCTTTGTTTTTAATGTTATTCACAATGAGCATTGAAAAGTCGTCGTGCCTCGATATTTCTGTGTGTTTCGTCTCTTAAAAAAGTTTTCCGTCTTTAACCATTGAAAACCGATCGGTCTTTTTACCATGAAGAATGTTACACAACACTTTTGCACTTGAACCTTCAGAGAGTCGAGGTGGGAAATTGAAAGGCTGTATCTCTGGAAGACCTGTGAAATATTTAGAAAATATAATACCCAACTGAAAGCAATATATTGCATTTAGAGAGAAATATTTATCGGGCACTCATTATATACGAAGTTAAATTTTAAAATAGGACCATTAAGTATATATATATAACACAACATAATGAGTGCAAATATAAAAAAAAATGATCGGGGAAGGAATCAAAAACATGAACATTCTATCAGTGGCATTACACACACATACATCATACACACACATACTACACAAACATACACACACACGCACACACGTTATATGGTATCGATAAAAATACTGATTGTGTTTTTAAAAGAATTCTAGTCCCTTTTCTTTTTTTTTTTTTTTTTTTTTGGATGGGTTTTTTTTTTTTTTTTTTTTTTTATTAAGAATATTGACTCATTTTCAAACGAACTAACATAATCAAACCATTAAATTAAAAAGAAATCCACATTCATATGGATTGATATTCTACTGCAGATGTCTAGATTGATATATTGCTGTGGAAATTTTAAACAATGACGATTATGAAACGAAATATGAAATATATAAGTAAACATTATTATACATCCACATACAGAATTGATGAATTTTTTTTAAAATTAATTGTTACAAAATGTTCAGTAGTAGTACGATGTTAAGCAGTTGATTTACTCATTAATATATTTTAGAGGAATTATTAAAAAAGAAATGATCGAATTGAAAGCTCTCACCTTCATCGATGGAGTCGGACGAAGCATCCTGCAGCCACAAGAAGAGGGCGAATGCAACGGGGGAAACGCACTGTGGC
Organism: Caerostris extrusa; assembly: GCA_021605095.1. Taxonomy (NCBI): domain Eukaryota; kingdom Metazoa; phylum Arthropoda; class Arachnida; order Araneae; family Araneidae; genus Caerostris; species Caerostris extrusa. Next base: position 210,606 of record BPLR01006326.1, read on the forward strand.
AACTGAAATTCAGTCTGGTGAAATGGATTGACAAAAAAACGCAAAGCGGTGTGCAAAACGCGTTCATTTTAATAGGAAAGGCTTGAGCAGATTCTGTTTTTCTTGTGTTAGGTTAAAATCAGACGGCGTCCACGGGAAATGTACGGTGGACAACACATTGTATCTCAACTCGTAACATGAAATCTGTGAAAAGCTTTTTCTGACATAAGCAGCAGGCGCCATACAGTGACAAAAATCGTTACTAAAAATTTTTTATTGTATTTTATTTAACAACAAGATGCATAAATAAAATATTTTTTAATGTATAAAAGCATTCGTAATGTAAATGAATGATAATGAAAAGTACAAATGAAAAAAAAACATATTGAATAAACTTCAAACACATATTTTTATGAAAAGATTTATTAACTATAAAATATATTTGATATTCACACTATTGCATACATTTATCTTCAATCAATTGGAAAAAAGAATATATTACAAATTCTTACCCAAAACTGTTACAGTAATTATCTTCTTTAAAGTAGAACCTACATTATTTTGGGCCGTACATACATATTCACCTTCGTCTTCAGCAAGAAGTTTTGAAAAAAATGAGACTTCCATTCTTTGAAACTATCATGGTGGTGTGTATTCCTTCGCCATCTATAGTAAAATTGTTTGATTCTGTATTTAAGAAATCATATAATTTGTAAATGTAACAATGTGATAGAAAAAAAAAAAAAAAAAAAAAATTGAAGGGAGTTTATAAATAAAAATTATACACAGCTAAATTTTTAAAATCAAATATAATATAGATTTGTTACAAATTATAAAATTGATTCTATTTCAATTAAATAATAGAATAGTGCTGAATAGATCATTTCAGGATGACTTGCAAATAACGCTTCATTGTTTCATATTTATAAACACTGAAAATCCATATATCATTATTGTGTAATGTAAAAAATAATTGACTATAAACATTAAAATAGAAATTAAAATAAGTTCATTCACTTTCAAGCCCTATAAAATAATTATTCAAGAGTGAATTTACATTTGTAGCTGAAGTGTCATCTTTTAAAAAGAAAATACGAAATTCCCAAAACAAACATGCTCTTTCATCATTTATTTATTTTACAGAAATTGAGTTGAAATCATTGTAAGAATAATTTTTAATTTTTTTAATTGCTGAACCTTTTTAATGATTTGTGTCATTCAAATAAGTTTCCTTTACGATTTACAGTGTTTTTTTTTATAGCACCATTCTTATTACTTGTGTATAAATAATTGGACATCTTAATTGTGAATTAAAATTATTATGATTGCATTCATTGTCCACGTACCGTTTTTGTTTTGTCCACGTACCGTTTTTTTTTGTCCACGTTATAGCTGGTGGAGGATATCCTGATACTTGGCAATCCACAGACAGAAAAGAGTCGACAAGACCTTCAACACTGTTTGGTTCAGTTACCCATTTCGGTGGAGCTGAAACAAATGTAAAAGAACATGAAATTATGACCTGATGTTCAATAAAAATACACATTAAAATTAGTATTTAGTGAGAGGAAACATAGCATCTCGGATTATAATTCTACAGATCCCTCTTTATGGAGAAAATGTAAAAAAATGCAATAGTGTACATCATTTCGTTACACTTTCTGCGGTGGGCAATCGAATTAACTATATTATATTTTTAACATTGTTAATGTTAGAAAAATTAAAATATTCTAGAAGCATAATTTATTCTGAGCATCAATAAAGATAGAGGTAAAACATTTAGAGACAGTGATCAATATTATTATAATGATATATGCAAACACTACCCCACATTTTTCTTTCAAAATTTAAGGAATATTCAAAAATTATATAACTATTATTAGTGTAATTATAACAAAAATTATTACACTATTATTATTTTTGCTATAATTACAGTATTAAAGAAAATATTTTTTTTTAATGTTTATAAATGAAGTAAATGAAAATACGAAAATATTTGGTTGCATATATTGAGTGAAAATTCCATATAAATATTAAAAAATGTGTTTTTATATATATGTTCAATGATGGAATATTGATAGTAAATATTTTATTAATATTAATAAATAGTAATTATTTTTTCAATAAATATTGATTTCAAAATGATAATATGAAATTGAAATATATTAGAATATATACATCTATTTAAGTATTGCATATATGTAATAAATTTGTATTACTTAAATTAAAAAAAAAAAAAAAATGTTAGATTATTTAGTTAAGGATTTTACAAACATAAAATAAAATAAAGGATGTTTCGGGATTTCCTTAAATTTAAAAATCAATACAGAAATAATATTTTGTATGAAGTTTAGTTGTGTATTTTAAGAGTAAAATTTTATATCGGCAATAAAAAATTATTGTCTAAGCTTAAGTTTATTTGGCGAAACTTCAAGTAACGAAGAACATTAAAGAGCGAAGAACATTAAAAGCGAAGAACATTAAAAGCGAAGAACATTAAATAAGCGAAGAACATTAAATTTCATAAAATAATTCTTACCCTTGACCACCAAAGAAGCACTGTAAGTGTCTTTCCTGCCGAATTCCGCACTTCGCAGGTGTAATTTCCACTGCTGAACGCTGTTACTTTAGAAATTGTTAAAAAAGAAACATCTTTCATGTTGCTAACATGAAACTGAGAGTCATTCTTTATCTGTGCAGTGTCCTTGAACCACCTGAAAGTAAAAGGCCCGTCACCTTTTCGAATCACGCACCCTAATTTTTGTGGATTCGCCTTCATTTAACACATCTGAGACGCCGAAAGGTTGGATTTTAGGAGGATGACCTGTAAAGTAATTTAGTACACAATTTAGTATTTTTATTAAAAATTTTATTACAAAAATTGATATTTGTATTATACATTAAAAAGCTGATTATTAAATTTATAAAACCACACTATGTTGGTAATATATTAAAAAAAATTATTTATGTTTGTAAAATAATTTCATTCCGAAAAAATTAATATGAAGAAATTTCTTAAAGACATTCAATGAAATACTAGGACGCTCAATTTAAAAATGTATTATCCATTTATAATTTAAATTTAAACTACTTTTCTACTTTTAAATGATACATATACAGACACTCACTATAACACATACATATACACACACACACACATATATATATTAAATGTTAAATACTTTTTTTTTAAGGATAGTAATTGAAACTAATGTTACTTTTATATTAAGAAGAATAGAAAGCTTACTTATTTAATTATTAAAAGACAAAAAGTTTTAAAGACAAAATGAATTTTTCAAAACCTTTTAGAAGCATCCTAGTATATAATTTTTTTTTAATGTAGCATCTTTATTAATTTATGAAAAAAAGTTCTTCAATATTTATTTAAATGCATTTCTTAAGAACATACAAAGCATAATGCGCTTACCTTTAGAATTTGATCCGGCTATCGCTTGAAGATCAGTAGAAGAAGCAATTCTGCAACTGGATGAAATGTATTCATCATAGAAATTCATCAACACGTGATGTCGACGGAACTCATGTCATGATTTGAGTCGAAACTTTTCATTTTGTTTTTGAAGTCGCAATGTCGAATTTTCAGGACAGTCCGACAACAACCCAACAAACGCGGAGAATATTGCCACAAAATGGAGAATATTTAGGGGTTGCAAACTATAGGAAACTAGCGCCACATATCGTCAAAAAATCACACTACTAAGGTAAACATGATATATGAAATAAATTCCATGTTTTTTTATTATAATTGATTGTTATAAAACAGTATAATCACGTACAGAAAGAAAAAATTAAAATAAAAATAATTTTATTGATACAGTCAAAACATAAATTATAATATGATTGTAAGTAATGTATCACGAAAATAGTTCATATCTAACACATGTTTTCATTGACATATTTTTTTTTTTGAAATTTTTCATTTTAAAATGTTAAGACTAAGTGTTGTATCACATAAAATTAGTTAAAAAATTTCCATATGTTTTTATGACAGACATAAATATGTATAATATGCAGTGGCTGTATAGTATAGCATGTGGATAATTTTTTACCATTGACAATTAAATTAACAATTTTACGCAGAGCTTCTCCGACTCCGTTTTCCACCTCGCACGCGTATCGGCCGGCGTCCGCCCTCTGCGGCGTTGTGAGGAGGGTTGCCCCCTCTTCGCATCGTCCAGCACAGCTAGCAGAAGGACCTGGAATTGAAACATGAATTCATTAATGGAGTTAAGAGAATCATACTACTTGCAATAGATGTTTAGAATAAAAGAAATAATTGTTATATTTTATTGAACGGCCTCATGAAATAACTATTCCTTTCAAAATGAACAACAATTTCAAAATCGAAATTCTGACTGCTTTAATTTAATTTAGAGGACAGCATAATACAGAACTATCCACATTAAATGAAATATTAATCGAAGAAACTAAATTATTATTCTTGTTTGGGGTTTTTCTGAAATGCAAGGCTCTTAAAGTACTGAGCACATGAACTAGTGCTTCTAGAGTGGTAAGCATGTACCTGCTAAACTGCAACCTATTTTACCCTCAAAATGTTGAAACGTACTATACACCAAAGGACTTCATAGCCTCTCCTTGAGTTCAATGAGAAGAATTTTCGACTTATGGTTTCAACATGCCCATTCTCTGTTGAGACACGGAAGCTTTCAATTCTGTTTTTACTTTTTGGATCTCAAGGCAGGCTATTGTCTTGTTGGGAGTACTAACTCACTGTTATGCAAAAGACATTCAGGCCTATTTTGTTATTATGCATGCATAAATATAACAAATATTTTACTCTCGAAATTGCACACATTTTTTAAAATTTATTTTTTAAAGATACGTATTATAAGAAGCAAAAAGAAATGTAAATACTATTTTTAGTTTGTTTGAGACTTGTTTTGTAATTTTTTATAAATATGAATGTACAAAAAAAAAGATTTTAAAATGTATGTTTATAAAAGTAAACTTATCACATTTCATTCAATTTCCTATGAAACGAAATGGGATTTTCACTAGATAGTTAAGCGTGAATTTTATTTATTTCGTGCTATATATTTTTTCCGAAAAAAAAATCATCATTTTATTTTATTCTTTTTTTTCGAGAAAAAAATTCTTTCAAATTGAGATTTTGCAATTTCTTTTCTTAAAAATATGTGATAATGGGACACATTTTTGAACAAAGTAACGTCTAACATCAATTAGAAAGGATTTTTTTTATCAAACGGTGAGTTAAAATTTCAAACATTTAAAAAAATAGTAAACGAAAAATAAATTTCCATTTTAGAAAAAAAATTCATTTTCTTTTATACATATTATTCTGATGCTAGTCAAATATTAGTTATGTATTTTTTTTACTGCTTAGCGCCCTATTTTGCAATTTATTGTCATCTTAAAGAAGTTTTGAAGATAAAGACTTCCATATGTATTTAAAAAAGCTTAACAAAATAAAAATAAATCTATTCTAAATTGTACAATAATAATAAGTATAAGTGATAATAATTTTGTAATTAAATGATCAATTGAGATTAAAATAACATAATTGTATTTTTATTGTGTATTCATTCATACCAACTGAAAACATTCTACACGTTTTGTCGTTATATAAGAGTAGAATGTGTTCATTATGAGATTTTTAATTGTATTGCTGTGAGAATTAAATGTGTTTTTACAGCAATACGATGAAATCTCATAATGCACAAATACTACTCTTCTACAACGACAAAACGTGTTGAATATTTTCATTAAAATTAAATGAGTTTTTACCGTCCAACTGTTTCCACGTGTATCTGGGTGGGGGTTGACCGTCAGCCATGCATATCAAAGACGCCGTTTCTCTTCCATGACTTCTAAATCAGAAGGTTCTATAACCCATTTAGAAGGAGCTGCAAGCAGAACTTGTGATATTAGTTTTATAAAAAATTTTAATCATTTAAAATCACGTAATATTTTTTTTATTTTCAATTTAAACATATAAAAATCTATTTTTGTTTACAACAGGTATTTTAAGAATATATTATTTGGACCCAAACACACAAATAAAAAAAAAATTCAGTTGTCTTTGAATTTTGAAAGACACAATACATGTTTTCGTATTATTAGTGCTTTATTATGACTATTTGTAGGACAGAAGATGGAGAAATAAAGTAATTGCATTTTATAAATGTAATGCTATGTAATTCTATAAAGTTTTACTAGCTCGAAAGTTTTAGTTAAAACTATACAAGTCTAAGGAATTTATTTTAATTAACAAGTATTTAGAAAAACACATTATTTTTTGATTTATGTGCGCATACAAAAAGATTCTGATAATTCAGTATCATTTAATAAGTTTTATAATAGGTTAATGTTATTTCAATAACTTAATTTAGAATAATACAAATACAATAAGGAGTTATAAGTGTTTAATTATCTCTTAATTTGAGAAGTATTTTTTAGGATTAATAGGTACAAAATAAAGGGAATGTTATAACACAATGTTAAGCTTTACTTGTTAAAAACTTTTAAGTAAATATAAATAAAAGTAATATGTTAACCATAGTTTAATAGAACTCATTTACAGACTCATTACAGAATTACTTTAAATAAATTAATAAATTCATTCAAATGTAAATAAATTTGGAGCACAAAAAAAAATATATTTCATACTTTACTGATAAATGTGAAAAATTGTTAAAAAGGCAATAAATGATTCAATTTGTTCTTCTCATTAAATTAAAACAGAAAAATAGTTTGAAATAATTCATAGTTGTATGTAAAGAAATAAATGTTTATGATAACAAAATTTAAAAACCCCCAATATTTAAGGTAGACAAAAACTATGAATTTACACTCATATTCTGTTCCTATCCCTACAGCTTCTTTTGAGTTTGAAATATATGTATTTAAATGCTACATATGAGATTAAATGAGGAAAAAAAAATTCACTTTTATACTGTGCTATATACTTTTAATATGCATGAAAACAAAATATTATGCATGCATTTGCATGTTACAAAATTTATTAATATAATTTTCAAAGCATATTTGCTGGATTAAATTAAACTTTTGTTTACCTTCGACTACCAATGGGAGTTGTATGAATCTTTTTCAAAAAGAATTCGTTACTAAACAAGTATAATTCCCAGCATCCATAGAAGTGACAGGCTCTATGGTAATGATGGAGGAGCGTCTTCAAGTATCTTAATTTTAACGTTTTTCGATTGCAATCGACTATTTGTCTTTCAACCATTTGAATTCATCGGCGTCTGCCCTTGCTTCAAAATAAGCGACGGATGCCTTTTTGGATCTCCACCATCGTTGGAAAATGAAACGGATTTGATCTCCGGTGCTGAAAAAGTATTCAATTTTTGAAATGTCTTTATGAAAATTATTATTCTTCGTAGTGCATTTTTGAAAAGACATAAAAGAATTTAGTTGACAAGATTTTAATTTATATTACTTTGTATATACCTTTTAATTGTATATTTTCTGTATCAAAAATAATTTACCGTACTTCAACATACATTTTTCGTACCTTAAGAAAAAGTTTTTGATATCTAAAAGAATTATTACATGCAATGAAAAATACGAAAGGAATCTAAAAATAACTCTGAACAAGTAACACCAGAGATCTTTAACAGACATGCTTGAAGAGCGCTCAGGAGTACAAATCGTATTTTTCATTTCTTTTTCATTGACTAAACGCATAGAAAATGTCGTTTACGATTCAAAAGAACGTTGAACGATCATAGTGAACATTTCGATGCTGTCTGCACAACGATTTCGAATGCACCAGAAAGCCACGCTGCGTAGCGTCCTTGTTAACAAAACTCGCTTTCCCATAACTGAGAACAGAAATGTAGCGCCACGAAAGTGAAACAAAACTGATTTCAGAGCAAAATAAAATCACATTTTTAAAACACTATTTTAGCAGAAAAGATAAAAAATATTTTTTTTCAAAGATATTTCTAACAGTAAACACTAATTTATTCATATATCTATACTACATAAAAGCGTATTTATTGTACATAACTTTTAATCATAATTGAATTTTTGTGCAGTGCAGAGCAGTTTTCTGTTATATAAATCAACTGGAAATAAAAAATTATGCAGCAATAGGATGATGGCCTGTCAATTCGGGTTAAAATAACCAGATAGCATATTTTTCATGCATATTTTGCATGTATATTGCATTTATTTTATTATGAAAAAACATAATTATAACACAGTAGATTTCAGGTAAAATATTTCAAAAATTAAAAAAAAAAATACTAGTCCAATTTTAATTTCTTATTGAACATCAAACAAGAAAATATATCTGTTTACGAAAATTTTATTTGACTTATGTTTTTTATTACCGCAAACATAAATATAGTAAAAGCTAATTACTTTGTTGCGCAAATTTACAAGTTTATCGATTAAAAAATCGGTTAAAAATGTGATATAAATGCAAAAAAGTTTACCATGCACAACCACATTTGCTTGTTTCATCAATGTCTCCCTACATCATTATTCACCACAAATATAAACACCTTCGTGTTCATGATAACGGATGTAACGTTAAAAGAGTGCCGTTGAGCGTTATTATGAGGTCTGTGCAGGTGTTCGAGATGTCCCGATTTCGAACATCACCTGTAAAAGATCAGAACTACTAGTTTGTGAGAAAAACGTTTTTAAGTATGGAATTGAATAAAGTTTCTATAAAATTTCTCTACAATTCATCTCGTTCCTCTTAATTTAAGGATTAACAGCGTGACACCACACTGCTTTTTATGTTGATTGGAGGTTTTTATTCTGAAAATATGATTCACAATAATTTTACCACATGTAACAAATTACCATAACAAATCAAGAGCGAAATAAATAATTGAAGTAAATTGAAGTAAATTTAATAATATTTATTTCTACCAATTGCTTAACTGTGATTTCTTATTCTGTGTTATTTCATATAAAACAATAAAATAGTTACCCATTTCTTCCAAATGATTCGGGTTGAGGTGTTCCACCGGCATTACAAATTAAATTGACACTGCTGCCTTCAATAGTTTCCATATCTTCGGATTCTTTAATCCAGAAAGTGGAGCTAAAAAAATTATTGATATATATCAAGTTTATTCTGTCACTATAAATTATAAACTAATTCTATTTAATAATACTCAACAAAACTTATATCATGCATGAGTCACTCATTAAAGGGAAAGAAGGAGTGTTTGATAGTAAAGGGGTATTTCATCTTAATAAGTAAATAAAATAAATTTAGTAATTATGCAAAAAAGAAGGAGTAAAATTTTTGCTACACTCATACAAACTCTTAGGACGAAAGATCTTAGTTGACATATAATTAATTAACTACATTATTTTTTTTAAAAAAATGAGTAATTTAAAATAAATATGACATTTGACAGATAAAATGATACTATATGTAAAAATATATCTAAAATTATAGCAAAAAATATTTCTCTATTTTTAAGTTTTAATTAGTTTATCAAAACGATTTGTAATTGCGTAATTTATGGAAGATTTTATTTTATTAAATTTCTAAGAAAATCCCTACTAAATTTTTAAAATTCATTTAAATTATCTGTACACGATTCTATTATTAAATCAATGATATCAATTGAGTAATGAGATTAAATATTGTTTTTCAAGAAATGTAACTTTGATTTGAGTTTTCTTTCATATCATCAAAGTTTCATGATACATTCTCCCTGCATAATATCAAAATTATATAATAAGTATTCTGTCTCATAAAAATTTTTATATTATTCTACATTTTTAAATGATTTTAAAGAAATGTAAAAATATTAAAGTAAAAGAAATATTACAATGTTTGCGTGTACTTCTTAAAAACACAAATCTTGTCAAAAATACCAATAAGTTCTTAAATAAATTCATGTCTGAATAATATCAATGAAAAAATGGAATATTTGCAAGATACTAAACTGCATTTGGTTTTCAATGAAATTTTGGATGTTTTTTCATGGATTTCGTGAAATATTTTAATTCCATAAATCACAAAAGAAATAATGAAATTTTTTGAAATAAAATAGCACATCTCACGACAAGAATTGTTGAATAACTGCTTTTTCCATGAGAATTGCTCACCACACAAGTATAATTTCCCGATGATGATGTTGTCACCGGATCTAAGACAAGCATGGAAAACTTCTCATTGCTATGAGTCTCTTTGGAATAGTTTTCAAAAGTATTCCATTTTTTGTACCATTTAAATATGAAAGGAGTTTGACCACGAGGAGTTACTGAACAGAGTAAAGTAGCACTGTCACCAATTTTATGTTGGAGCCGAATGTTGAAAAGGAAGGATTTCAGGAGCATCTGAAAGCAATTCAACAAAACATTTTACTTCACACAACAACATAAAACCTATATCTTTTATAAATTCTGAATAAAAAATTATATGCATATAAATTTATATATATTGCTTTACAATTTTTTAATAATTCTATTATTAAATTTTGAAATTCAATTAAGTAATAAATAGTAATTTTTAATAATAATTTATTTTTATAATCGTTTCAATCATCTTTAATTTATTTGTAAACATTGGGCGCATTGAATACACACAGGGCACTTAGCAATGTAATTTTCTTACCTAGAATTCACCGAGGTTTGATTTTCAAATATCGATGCGGAAGAATTTTTACCTCAATCAATTATTTGCATTTGAAGTAATTATCAGAATTTAATGGTGTCGTATAAAAGTGGATGTCGCATATTGTAAATATATCATCCGAGTCAATTATAACACATTAATTATAACAAACGCAATTTAAACTTTATACAATTTTTTAAGCATTTTAATTTTTATATTTCATTGTACTATTACATTATTTGATGCTATATTATTTTAAATGAATGCAGCAATAAATATAAAGGATTTAATGAAGATTTTCACTCACCATTGCTGTAAACAACACACAGCACGGCAGAAGCGGCGACGACTAGGATCTCATAGTACATTTCCGAGTAAAGCTTGATGCTGTGGAAAAACTAAATACGGTTATTGAAAATTTCGTTCAAAATATTTTTTGTTAACTCTTACTTTCATGGAATTGACGGCAGAAGATTCAACACAGTTTTGTACAGTTGAAGAGTGCGTTTCATCTCTTTACCCTCGACACTATCCCCAATGGCGATATTGGAGGATTTCATGTTATACAGAGTGTTTGTAACAGTGTACTACTACTAGCGCCACATTTAGGGAAAATTTAGAAGTATTCTCTACTTCTAAAATGTATTTATTCAATTTAACTCGAGCATCTCATCATGCAATTTTATAAACATTCAGTAAAAGAAATTTTCCCACAATAATTTATTTTCTGAATATAAAATAATTTCACATTTTATTCAAGTACATGTCCGAACTTAAAGAAAATTGAATATATTTATTAGATACCAAGATATATATATAAATTATAAAAAGTGTGTATATCGTAAGTAGTCAATTATCCATATAACAAATAATAACAAAATGAACCCAACAATTTTCAATGATTTTTATAAATATATGTACAAAATAAGTATATTTTATCAAAGCAAATAATTCCCAATGGTGAAAGTTGATAGGAAACGCCACACATAAAATTATTCTGTTTTTAAGGAAAATAAAAATTCAGTACACAGTATACAACAACGTAAAAGAGAAAGTGTGAATTGATGATAAATTAGAAAATTTTCACAAAAGAATGCCAAGTCAAGTTTATTAGAGTGTTTGTATTAACATGCTGTTATGTTTAAATAAATATATGTTATGAGCGCTTTCAATGACGAGTTATTTGGCTCACCGATAACAGTGAGAGACTTTTGCGAAATTCCTCACCAACACCATTTCTCACAAGACACAAGTACGTTGATCTGTCTTCACTTTGAACATTGGATATCGTCAGTGTTCCGTCATTGCTGATAAAAAGCGAGCTGAACATCACTTGAAATTCTTTATTCACCCTAAAGAATAAAGGATACTGAACTTTATTTTATGTAATAAAGATATTTGCATGTATAAATGAAAATATTTTTACAAATGCATGCTCGTGTTTCCTATATTTTAACCGACTTTATCACTTTTGTTATCCAGGGCTTTTGCAGGCTTCTCACAGTTTTATCCAGTAAAGTGAAGTCGAAACACCGCTTGTAATTCTCTGAAACGAGTTATAAATAAATGAAACTTAAGCTTTTAATAATAGCAGAAAGTTTAATTTGATACCAGGGCTGTGTCAAAATAACTGCATTTCTCATCTTTTAGTGTTGTTTTTATTTCGTTTTACAATATTACACTTTTACATACTAGTTTTTTAAACCAAATTCTTTATTATATGCTTTCTAATTTTAATAAAAAGTTGTTTAAAACTGTTCATCAATCCTTCTGGTTACGACTTCCTATTTATTTATCGCAGTGATCGCTGAAAACTGATAACTTGTTCTTGTTCCTGAATATTGTTCGAGCAGGTATCGTGGCCTGCACACGTCATTTGAAATAGACATAGACAGTTTCATTTCAATCCTTTTCTTTTATGCCAAGCTGTGCAGAGAATTGCATGCAGATTAAAAGCAGGCTCTATTTGCTAGACATCTATGCTCTCTCTAGAAAGGGCAGCTCGTGGATGCACTGGCAAAAGAGCTTTGAATGCACTTTGCAACACACAGGACAAGATATAACGAAAGTATAGACAAAGCATACATTCAAGAATTCGTCTAAGATACGTGACCTGTAACCAGGGTACTTATAAAAATCAGGTGCATACTATATGTTATGGCAATCATATGTATTACCTTTTTATGTAAAAGAAATGTCATTTTATCACTGAGAATGACAACAGTGAAAGAATGGAATCTTCTTAGGAATAAACATGTGTGCACAAAGAATGCTAAATGGGGATTTTATTCAATCATTTATTTTTGCAAAAGTGAAAGTATAACACTTATGACATGCGATTTTTTTATATATTTCTTATTTTCAAAAATGAATATTTAGCATTTTTATTAAATTTTCAAGTCTGCTTCTATATTTGAGGACCATAATACTATAATTTTATTTTTGAGGATTTTGGCTTAAAATTAAAAATTTAACTGATGATAGATGAAATATTGCATTATCACCCGATAGTAAGTCTTCCATTTGATGATAGGTGCCGGAAATCCACCGCGTCCGAGCGTAGTACGGATTTCGCCGTCGCCAGCAACAGTACCTCTCTGTTGACCGGTTCCGATATCCAGGTAGAACTGGCGCTAGGGTAAAAAAGAAAATTGTCCTACAAGACCTTTAATATGGCACCTCAGAATTAAATCTGAATCAAATAAAGTTATACCATTATATTAAGTCGTGAGTTTTTTAAATCGTATGTAAAACAAATTTTCTATATTGCCTTATTAAATGTTAAAAGTGTTGCGATATTAAAATACGTGTGGTAACACGGTAGTTGTGTTCCCGTATCGACGAAAACGAAACATCTTAACATGTAGTAATGAGGATAAATGAACCAAAACAGAGAGAATAAGAAAAAGTTCATCAGGTTCTTTTTTTTGCTGTTTTCCGTAGCAATTATTATCAAATATTTTTATTATAGACATATTTATTAACGGGGATTTTTATTTATAAAACATTTATGAAGATTTAAAAACAAGTAAAGAAGCTATATTAATTATTAGGAAAGAGTTTTTGTGTAATTGATATTTTTTGTGTGAATATGTCATCTAAAGTAATTTGCTTTTCCTGTTTCGTTCAGCAAGTGGTTGTCGATAGAGGCACCATCCAAAGGACATTTCGTCGTGTCTTTACGCATCAATTAAAATTTAAAAATCATTTTGTAGAAATTCATCCATAATTTTCGTTATAGAAGCAAAACTTAGAAATTCCTTTGCATTTCATCTTCAGAAACGCTAATATTATAATTTTTGTCCACTTGTTGTACTGCTAATTTTTCGTCATCGTCGTTTTTAAAGACTTTCACCAATTGTAACTTTGCAATAATTTTCAATATCCTGCCACTTTTATATTATCAACCCGGTTTCATTAGCTAAACCTGATAACTCCGTCGACATCAACAATGATTTCTCTTTGTGCCCATCATCCTTGCTTAGCTCTGACTACATATTCTTTCGTACTGCTCACAACGGTTCTTTCTCATCTCAATTCAGAATAATTGATGTTGATACAGCATCTATGATATTGTAATTTTCCAAAATTCTCTAATGGTTGTTTATCTGCTGCATCGACTTTATCAATCAGTTGGTTGGAAGCTCCTCTGCAAATAATAAACTTTAACAATTTGCGATTTCACTGGAATCCCGATATTACAGAGTAATACTGAAACAGCTTTAGCAGCACATAACTTACTGTACTATATTGCAGAATAAAAGACAAAACAACAGTCGACCCAGAATAGTGCATTAATATTAAATTTTCAACTGAATTAAAGAAAGGATTTAAAAATGCTTTTTAACAATTGCAATATTGTTATTAAATGCAATATTCTCAGAAATTAGTTTAGCAACTATATTAAATATGTAATAATTATAAAGATATAAAAATATTCGAGATTCAAATTTTCTACAACAGCTTTTGAATAACATTGTATATTATCATCATTGATTGAAATAATGTAATAAATTTGATAAATTTTTAACATTAAAAAAAGCATTACACTTTATGATAATAAATAAATAAAATTTTCACTTTTTTAAGGACGTGAAAATAAATGTATCAGGGAATATATGTATATATATATATATTATATTGTATATTGTTGTTAAAGTAGTTTTTCCCCTAAGACATTAAAATTAAGTACGACAAATATAAATTTGAAATTGCTGATTAAAGTGAATAAGAAAAAAAGGCATGCATATTGAGGTGTAACGTAAACAAAATTATATATTGCCTCTTACCTCAACTAGCAGTACAGAAGTATAATTCAATACTTTTTTTTTATTTGAAGCAATGCAAAGTATAGTTTCCCGAATCTTGTAATGACGCAGACTTTATTTTTAATAAAGAAGCATCGTTCATGTCTGAGATTTCTATTCTGTGTGAATTTCTTAAGGTGAACCATTTTTTAACCACTTGTACGTGA